>JAFIRS010002467.1:0-212064 GCA_018342105.1 Gonioctena quinquepunctata | reverse complement strand
ATTGAAACTGTGATTTTTGGATGGCTACGGTGGTCACGAAGGGTCACGGATGGTCACGGATGTTTATGGATGCTCACGGTGGACACGCAGGCCGACTAGACAAGGATAGTCACGAGGATCATTGCGAAAAGTATACGGATGTTCACGAGTGATCACCGATGGCAATGGACCGACCTGACAAGAATGGTCACGATGATGATAGAAGACGTTCAAGGGTGGCCACGGAAGGTCACTCGGGTCGACCGGAGAATGATGGTCACGGGATGCTCGCGGAAGGTTAACGATGTTCATGAATGGTCATGAGTTGTCACGGATGTTTATGCGAGCCGACTGAACAAGGAGGGTCACGAGTGGTCACGGATTGTCGTGTTTGGTCACATATATTGAGATTGGTCATGTCTGGTCACACTAATGTGTGTATGTATGTATGTATGACTGTCCTGGAGCAGGTATCCTAGGTAGGAGATCTAACTTCTGTAAAATCTTGTTATATGTGCAGAAAAGAAAAATGAATACATAATAGAAATGGGGAGATTCAGTAGTAAGATATTTATGTCAGCCACGTAAGATATATACGTCAGATATGTAACCCATTCCTCCTGATATTCCTGGACATCATGGCCGCGGGACCAAAAGTACCCAAATGAACCTTCATAAGAAAAAGCATGGGATTTTGAGCCAGAACTCTCATAGGTACACTACTTAGGGTGTTTCTCAAACTGTTAGAGCATATAAAAAAACATACGAACAGTAGCCCCACAAATAAAATTCTGCTGCTGATGGATAATCACGAGACACACGTTTCTCTTGATGCCATCTTGTTTGCAAGAGAACACGGAATTGTATTATTGTCGTTCCCGCCACATTGCACACATAAAATGCAGCCACTGGATAAGGGAGTGTATGGTCCATTCAAATCCAAATGCAAGATTTCTTTCAATGATTTCATTCTGTCGAACCCTGGTAAACCAATAACTATTTATGATGTTGCCAAGTTGTCAGCACAACCATATTTGCAAACTTTCACTCCCTGTAATATTATAAGTAGTTTCAACAGTACTGGGTTATGGCCTATCAACTCTCTAGTTTATAAAGACGGAGATTTCTGTGCCTCATTTGCAACAGACCGTCCTCTTGAAAATAAGGAGTCTTCTACAAAAATAGTTGATACAATGTTGTTCAGCCTAATTCCAATGATGAAATTCAATTCTCATCCAAAAATCATGAAGTAGAAGATATAGTAAGGGATGTGTTGAATATAATAATATATGAATCTACCAAACCCAAAATTAATATACTTTCTATTTTATCTATTGTTAAACCATCAGATGTGAAACCCTTACCGAAGGCTTGTCCCAGAAACACTACCAGAAAATCGAGAAAGGGAAAATCAAGAATTTACACCAGTACTCCTGAGAAAGAAAGAATAGAAGAATTGGAGAAAGCCAAATTGATGCATGTGAAGAAAACAAACACTTGAGAAAATTGGTTCTGAATCTAAACCAAAGAAAATGCAAAGTAATAAACAATCAAAGAGGAGAAAGAAGAATAAAGCAGTTTCAGATGACATTTCATCATCAGATTCTGATATAAATTTACCTTTTATTGCCACGAAAAAAATAAAAAATGATTTGTCCGACTCTGATATGGATTTAGATTATAGTGCTGATGATGATGAGCTCAATGAACTTTTAGATGATGAACAAATCCTAAGAGATGATTATCTATTAGTGAAGTTCGCAACAAAAAAAAGATCCTTACATTATGTTGGAAAAGTGATCGATGTAATGGAAAATGGGGAATTCGAAGTAATATTTTCAAAGAAGTGTATAAAAGGATTTGTTTATCCAGAAGTTGAGGATATTTCATATATTGAGAGGAAAGACATTGTATCAAAGTTACCTAAGCCCATGACAACACCGGGGACTTCAAGAATGGCATCTTTTCTTCAATTTAATGTAAATTTTTTTGGTTACGATGTTAAGTAATGTTCCATAGTATTCTGACAACAATTATATATGGAAAGTAAAGCAGCATTTCAAACATGTATATTCGTCCGATCCTACCCCATTCATGTCCGAAAGTGTCCCGCCATGGGGCACTTCCGGACAATTCCCCAAATTCACTAATATTACATTTCCTGGAAAACTATTCAAAATTTTCATGTATTTGATAATGAGAAGTCATATAATAAAAAGGCCCTATTTGACGACATTTCAATATCTTGATAATTTTAACGATGGAGTTATAATAATTTGTAAAACGATGTCCGAATCTGTCCCCTTCACCCCTACATTTCAACCAATAGCAGAAATCTTGAAAAACCAAAACAAAAACATTTTGGTTGGAAACCCTACAGTTATCGATATCGAGTAGAATTATTATAATACTGATTAGACACGATTTTCTATATTTGCCTCAGGTATGCATGCTTTTGATGACATAAACAATGGAAAAACTAAAATGATGAATTTTACAGGTGTTGATGATGACTTTTCGGCAATTACTCTTCATGAGTTTTTTTTGTAAAAAGCACTCAGCTATCACAAAAAGGAACATTAGTTTATAACTCTATTATGAATTTACAAAAACTCCTTTAGATTGTGGGTTCTTATATAAAAACACCGAGAGGAAACTGCCCATTCTTTGATATATTACCAATAAATATCTGCTTTACCTGAAAATTTGTATGAAATCAAATCTTGTGGAAATCGGATTAATTTGAAATATCGCACACGTACAGAGAACCAAAAACAACAATCAATTATAGTTTCACGTGTTCAAGCAGAGTCCTTATATTGAGTTCCGCCATAGTCATAACCCCATAAGTACAGAAAAACTTTCAAACATAAAAAAACAAGTTATTATTAATAAATATGAACTCTATGGCCAGAAAACCTAATTCAAGGGGAATGAAAATAAATTCTGAAATCAAATACTCGACCAAACTAATGAACAAAGGCACGTTAAAAATATAATAGACACCTGCTCGCCCGGAATGCATATAAAAAACAGGCACTTTTCACAACAGAGCTATTAATAAATTGTCACCTCCTTGTTACGCATATCTAAGGAAATTCTTAGTAAACAAAGAAACTATATATTATAGGTTTTGACAGCTCGCTAAGTGAAATACAACCACGAAATAGATAAATCACTAATTTTTTTACATTCTTTCGGCTACAGTAACTAGCCATTAATTACTAAGACGTTGATTTATTATGACAGGTAGAAGATAACTAATGTTAGGAATGTGACCCGCGAACGATCTATGGAAAGGGTAGATGATATAAAAGCGCGACCACGCGAACAAACAATGATGATTCGGTAAACAGACGTCGTTCAAGTAACATGTCCTCTCAGATGTGTTTAAACTTGCATTCGTTTAACATGTAGTGCAGAAAGATGAGAGTGCTCAACTTTCACATAGTAATCATATAACAGTGAAATTGCGAAATTAGTAAGAAAGATAATTTCCATCAAGTCAAACCGGAACTGCGCGAGTAATGACTTTACAAAGTGAATACACAGTTAAACAGTATTTATCATGAATAGATAATATGTTATCAATGCTCCAAGAACGAGATACGACACCGAAAACCTCTAAACGATAGTTCCTGCTCTCATAGAAAAACATTACCAATACAAC
Organism: Gonioctena quinquepunctata; assembly: GCA_018342105.1. NCBI lineage: Eukaryota > Metazoa > Arthropoda > Insecta > Coleoptera > Chrysomelidae > Gonioctena > Gonioctena quinquepunctata. Next base: position 208,415 of record JAFIRS010002467.1, on the reverse strand, counting down.
TATAGTCTAATATACAGTGCGATATAAAAGTAAATAAACACATTTCGCGGAAATTATTGAAATAGTAATACAATTAAATATCGAGTGAATAAGTGTTGAAACCTGGTAGTCTGGAGTAAGTTATCTGTTTTTCTGAATTTATATTTGGGGCAAATTGAATGAATTATAATTTTTATATGTTTTCAAATGTATCTGCATATTTTATGTTCCCATATTTTTCAAATAATATTTATCAACTGTCTGTTTAACAATTGATGGCATTTTTACTTATATTCAGTCCACTGACTTTGAGAATGCCAAAAACTGACCTAATGTGAAATCTCAACTGTTCTTTGACTATTGTATCCTTTTATCAGTATATAGAACTGATGTTTGGTAACTATTATAAAATATATATGTATATTCTAGTGCGTTTTCCAAGTGCATTATTTCACAATCTTTCTGAGATCGGTACGCGCTTCTAGGTAAACGCCCCACATTCCTTGTATTCTTGAAGCCGTTCTCGAGAAACCATCTCGGTCCGACCATCCTCATACAGTCGATGCTCTTATTACTCAACTCAACAACAAAGGAGTGATCAAGTAAAGTGAATAATTCATAATATTTGAGAATATAGAACTATTTCTTACAAAAAATGCCAGTGTGAAAAAGACTAATTTGAACAGAAGTAAACGAGTAGAAAAATTGTGGAAATAGTTTAGTATAATATCGTTGTTATTGTGAAAACACGATAAGGGGGAAAATAAATATATATAGCGTTTATACCGATCAAATCTCAGAAAGTATTCGGAAAGACAAGGATTTTTTTTTTATTCAATGGAGATTTTTATTAAAATTATTAAGCCATGGAAACCAACAACAGTGCCGTGGACTGGTAGGATTAACTATGAACCGACAATCACTATCAGTGTGACAATATACCTTCTTATAATGGTACCACAGATATCAAAATTTTATTCGTAAAATTGAGTATTTGGCAGCTGTAGCAAATGGACAGACAGTCAAACAAGTTCCATAGATGTAGATTGAAATTGACAGGAATCGCCAGATTATTTATAGAAGCAGAAGATAGATTAAAAACTACCGTCAATTGGCCAGGATTTGAAGATGAATTATTGGAACAGTTTAGCAGATTGAAATTACCTGGAGAAGAAGAAAAATAATTTTCGAATTATTATCAGAAATATAATAAATCAGGAATTTTTTCATAGGATTAAAAATATGCGCAGCGAAAATACGGAAATTTACAGGAATTAATAACGTCATTAAGGCAAAAATATGAACAGGATACCCTTGTGCAATTTGCAATGGACTGTTGATCCTGTTAGGAAAAAAGTTTTATCTGCCAGTCCTGACAATTTAAAAGAAGCCATCGAATTAGCAGAATTGGAAGAATTAATTGAGAAACTAACAAATCCAGCGAATATGAATTTTAGAAATTTCAATGGGATTTAATATTGTGTACCCATTGCAATAGAAAAGGGCAGCAGAAGAAATTGTTATAAGAAAAATTGTTTGTTTTCATTGTCAGGAATCAGGACATTTATCTTATAGTTGTCCAAATGAAATAGTTTTAGAAATGAGATATTCAGTGAATCAGGACAATGGTTTTCCAACTACGCTAATAGAAACAGATTTCGAAAGTAACGAAAAATAAATAAACGTAGAAAAAAGTTTTTACTATCGAAAGAAAAAGATTTCGATCTCTGGAAGAATGAATGAACAAGGACGTAGGTTTGCCAACCATTCAAATAGAAACCGATATGGGAGAGTGAATGACAGAAAACAAACAGGAAATAGTTATCGAATGGAAATAAGTTGAGAAGGTATGAAAAATGTCAGGATATAACCGGAATTTAAATGGAAGAGCAACTTTCAACGCGCCACAGGGGAAAGCTGCGTAAGAAATCAAGGAAATAGAAATGACTATTTAAATAGATAGAGGCAAGAAAAAAATATACAATACCTACGATGAAGGTGAGGAACAGAAAAACGTAATAAATTTAGAAGTAGCAGGAATTTTGAGGAATATATCCATAGATATGAGAGCCCAAGTGTCATTGGTTCATATTAGTATTGCTAGAGGTATGAAAATGAATTATGATTTGCAATATCATCTCAGGAACGTACACGGAAATTTCACTCAGTATATTGGATCGGTTATATTACCAATAAAATTAAATGAAGGAAAAGTTATTGAACATGGATTCATAATCGTTGATAATGATCACCTTAGCACCGAAATGACACTGGGTTTAGATTTTTTACAAAAGTACCACGTGAAAATTTGAAGCGAAAATCAAATGTATCTATTAGGGGAAACTATAGAATTGTATAAGGAAATCCAGCATGTATATCAAATGAACTAGGATAACGAACATAGTAATTTGCAATACAAGTTTGAAGTGGAAAAAAGGTTGAATGACATTACTACCATGATGAAAGATTGGATGGAAATAAATTCTGAAGAAAACTAGGATTGAAGAGGGAGGGCCCACCCAAATCAATCCGCGAAGTAATTGTAAACAGATTTGCATGCCATAAAATGAGCCCGGCAGGCTCAAATCAAGTATTATGTGTGACAGTAGTGATTTAAGTGAGACATAGACTTCGAAGAAACATTTCAACTGAAAAATATGGAAGAAAGATAAACCATTAAACGATTAAACCAGCAAAATAAAATTGGTGATTTTAAAGGAACACTATATTTAGAAAAAGCCACTTCAACTGGAAAACATAGAAAGTCGCCTAGAAAAGGAAATAACAGTATTGAGAGTTTAAACAAGCAACAGGAAAATAATGATTAAAAGGGACATTATTTACCGAAGAGAAAAAAGATATGAAGGTAGAAAATTCCAAATGTGGAACATGGAAAAACCGAAACACCCTGTACACAGGAAATATAGTCATGCGAGACAGTCGGAAAAGTTTGAACACAGTCGTAGTGAAAGAGCCAGTTCGTCCAAGGATGACACTCTTTCTGCCAGAACAATGGGAGAAACCAATGATCTGAGAACGGTAATCGTGAACGACAGTACGTATTTCGGTACGTAAAAGTAGGAATAAATACGTCTAGGGACGAACATTTCTTGCCTAAGGAAACAGAGAGATGCCTATGCAGTACCACAGCGAAACTGAAGAAAATTATGTTCGGAAAATGGACAGCACTATACAGGATGTGGAGGAAAGTGCCCAGAAAATAAAAGATATACGGCTTGGGATGGAAGTTTTTGAGAATGAAAATATTCAAGAAGGTAGCAAACCATATTCAAGGAGAATTGGAATTGCAGAAGCTAAAGCATCATGGAATCTAGGGAAGATGATCGATGTAAATATAGAAATCATGGAAAGACAGTCTAGGAGGTAGATATGAATCACTCAAGGGCGATACTCTATCCACCAGGAAGTTGGAAACTGCCAAGCACCTAGGAATGACAGTCGCCAAAGATAGTACTTTTTCTATAGCCGAAAATCAAAAGGCTGAAAATTATTGGTCAAGGGACAAATTTTTACCGCTCAGATTATTGAATATATGTATAGTTAAAGCAAAACGTAAAGTGAATTCAGAAGATACGAAATTAATGAGTATGGCAGAAAATGAATCTGTAACACCGAGAAAAACGTATTATAGGAGATTTTGAAATAGATACAGAAGTGAAAAAGGAAGTAACCACCGAAGTAAAAAGAATCAGAACCGTAGACAGTCAAGAAGGTAAATCTTATTTCAAGAAGTCATCTCCCGTTAATTTTGAACTCCAACCAGTGGAAAAAACCAAAAGTCAAATAATACACGCTAATCGCCTCAAAGCATATAGGAATATGGATATGAATGGAATCAGTTAACAACCGACACAAGATAAGCCCCAAGAAGAAACAGAACAAATTCTGTTACAAAATCAAGAAGAGTTAATACCAGTAGTTAAGCCAAGTGAAATGTCCAACGAGAATTAAGAAAGCATTCCTGAAATAAATCACCCTTACCAAACCATGACGCGCGGCACTGTTCAAGAACAACCGTGGATCTTTTTGGTTAAAATAGGTAGACATCAATAATCAAGAATTTTCAAGTGATGCACTTGGAATGTATGTACTGATTAAGTGTTTTTAGGAGAAATAAATGACACTCCAAAAATGAAATATCCCTGAAAATAAATTTGCCAAAGCATATTTCTAACTACTCTGGAATTCAGAATTGGAATTAATAAGAACTCCCCATAAGCTAGGGTGCATGAATAAATAAAATAAATCTCAATTCGTCTGAGAATAAGGACTTCACCAAGACATAAATGAAAGACTGAATTAAATAATTGAACTACAGTGCGGGAACAAAACAAAATGAATCGACTGAACCGTGACAATGGAAAAAGGCCAATATTATGAATTGCCTTCGATACTGAAAACAGTGAAAGCAAATTCTACCTGGAAACTCGCAACAAGTGTAAAGGGACGAATATAAACCATTAGGGGTCGAAAAAAAAATAAAATAACAATTAAGAATAAGTAGACGATGAAAATTGACGACTGAAATAAAACCGTTACCTTAAAATAATTGTTACGGAATTGTTACAGAATATAGGAAAGCTCGCCGAGAAAATAATAAAGATAATCATTAATCCCTATTTCGAAAAATGTGTTTCCGTGTATTGCAGAACATTCAAACTAAAAGATCGCTACGGCTAAAAACGAACATTAAATACGTAAAACTAACGATAAAACTTACCAACTGTATGTATCTCCATAGTTTATGTTCCCATATTTTTCAAATAATATTTATCAACAGTCTGTTTAACAATTGTTGGCATTTTTACTTATATTCAGTCCACTGACTTTGAGAATGCCAAAAACTGACCTAATGTAAAATCTCAACTTCTTTGACTATTGTATCCTTTTATCAGTATATAGAACTGATGGAGATGTTTGGCAACTATTATAAAATATATATGTATATTCTAATGCGTTTCCAAGTGCATTATTTCACAATCTTTCTGAGATCGGTACGTGCTTCTACCTAAATGCCCCACATTCCCTGTATTAAGAGAAAGGGATATTTCTTGAAGCCGCTCTCGAGAAACCATCTCTGTTCGACCATCCTCAGACAGTCAATGCTCTTATTACTCAACTTCTCAACATAACAAAGGATTGATCAAGTAAAGTGATCGATTCATAATATTTGAGAATTCCTTAGCGTTTATTGGTCTTTTTTTTTTGAAGGAGTGTTCCCTGGATAAAAGGCCAGTGGCGTAACACCGTCAATTAACGTTTTAAGTGATAAAGCTTTAGTCATACTTCATATATTAGGCGTTCCGCCCAAAACTACACTGTAGATCATGGGGTTGTCTATTTGGGTCGAAATAAAGGATATTACGAGTGGTTTCTCATAAGATCAATTTTAAGACTGAAAAATTCCATAAAATTATAATTTAAAAATACTTTTAAATATGCCTTTAGTACTCGACCTCGATTGTTTTAAACTTTCGACTGCTAACTGTCAAGTTAGAGTAATTAAAATAAAAATATAGGTAACGAACACCCCACGCTTTTTTTATGATGAGGTATTTATATTGAAAATATGTTTTCCCTTTTTGAAAGAAAAGCATGTTTTTAAGTTATTTTGAACTATTATTTTTCGCTCATTAGTGAAAATCTGTACACATGTTAGAATATCTTCATCATTTTGTTTTTTTTTGTAAATACCTCCTGAACAGAATATTCAATCCATACAAAGATGTTTTTATTTTACAAATTATTTTGCAAAGCAATGAATGTTTGCAATGAAAGTATCCTTTGGTACTGCTCCTCAGATATGAAATATAAATTAACATAAAATGGCTGAACAAAATAAATGTATGTCATATTTTTTCGTTTTCGTAATATTTGAAGAAATCTTCGAATTTTCGATTTTTGTTTTTTCTGAGTACTTGTCATTGCCATTTCAAAGCCTACAAATGACTTATCCAACTTTTCAGATTAAACGTTTCGTCTTCTTAAGGACATCTTCGATCCATTTTTTCCAATGCATACCTGTATTTCTCATTACAATTTTCAGTAGTCCTTCCATTCGTGGACCGACACAAATTGCGATTTAGGGTTTTCTGACGCTTTTCTTGATACGATATATCATGTTTGAATCAATGAAATATTACCTTGTTCTCTTCAGAATATGATCAAGATTGGTTTCACATAGGTGGATGCATCAATAAAAATGCTTGTGAAAGTTATTAAAAAAAATCGTATTTGGAAAAAAAAGTTGATAATTGCCCAAGGAAACGAATCGTCGATTTCGAAAGTTGGCATAATAACGAAGTATTTTTCGTTTCTGGATATCTCCAATAATAGGCTCGCAAAAACGGAAAAAAACTTATTTTTTGGTAATTTCATTCAGCTTTATTCAGCAAGGAATTCCGGAACTTAGCTATATCATTTTACTGATGGCTGGATGTCTAACCATTTCTGAGATACCTTCAGTGAGAAGCAAATTCGCAACAGTCTGTACAGTCTGAAAAACTTTTATCCAAATGAAAGTGGCAAATATTTTTTTCCCAATTTTGGGAAGTGACAACTGAACCTTATATGAATGCGTTAGTAAGCCAGTAATATATGATCGAAATAATTTTTTTCTGTAGATAAGTGAAACGTTGTCACCTCCGAAAACGGAGGACCCAACGTTATAATATGAGATGACAACGACTGGGGTTTCCGTTTTTGAGATTCATATCATTTATGATCATTTGGCATAATTGAAATAACATATTTTCCATCAATTTGATCCAATTTTCGGTGTTCGGGTTCTCACAGAGAGAGGTAGGCACATCTATTTCAACTATAGGTACTAATAATAGAACATGTAAAGAACAAAAAAAAATGTTCAAATACTTTCTGGTTATGAAGCCTATAATGATAGATCTAGACTTGAATTAATAAAAAGCATTTGGTACGATTTTCGTTTTTCCTCTCATGCAAACTCGCTATCTCACGAAAATTGGTGTAAAGGGGTTTCTAGGGTCGCTGAATACAAATTCGTGATTTTTCTCTCAAATGCAAAATTACTGACTCAGAATGGCGAACGGCTTTTAGAAAAAATTTGCTCTATTTCAATAATTGGTAAAAAAAGGTTTTTAGGTTGCTGATAACGAGTTTGTTATCATTTCATAAAAAAAAATGACTGATCTAATATGATGGTCAGCTTTAAAAATAAATTCGCTTGATCTTAACGAAAACTAGTGATTAGAGGTTTCTCAGGTCGCTGATTACAAATTTGTGATTTTTGAATCCAAATCAAAGTTGCATCATCCGTATCGTTCCGTATCCAACTCTTGCATATTTTGATTCAATTATGTTTTCCCAACATACAAAAGTCAACAATAACGCCCATTTTCTCACCCAATTGATAACTCTCGCAGTTGAACATTGATGAATTCAAGCGATAATAATTATTCAAGGCCTCAGTGAATAATGAAAAAGGACGAATTTTTGAGGTTATATTAATTAAAAATGATGTACATACCTGTCGGATTGCCCTCCATCAAGCACAATTGAAAACGCACAATAAAAATAAAAATGACTAACTCTCGACGGGCATTTTTTTTTTAGCAATTTCAAGTCCTACGAACAGTTCAGGGATACCTAACTTAGGAGTTCCAGGTAGCCGCCGATATTGAAGATAGCTACCTATTCTGTTCTGTCGGTTTAAGATGCAGAATACGTGATATTTCATGTTGAACCGATATTTTTCGACTTTTGGCCAGCTTTTGACTATTTGAGACCACTGTGCTATGGCGTATTTTTAGGTGTAAGTAAAAAATTGTATTTCAGGAGCTGAATAGTATATTTTGTAATCAGGACCAGGGAACCCCTTTACACTAATTATGTTAGGATCAGGCGAGTTTTTTTTAAAGCTGATCCCCATATTAGATCAGCCATCTTATGTTTTCGAAAAATGATCACAAATTCGTAATCAGCGACCCAAAAAACCCTTTATACTAATTATTGTTGAAATCAAGGCACATTTTTCTAAAAGTCGTTTACCATATTGAGTCAGCCATTTTGTATTAAAAAAAAAACAAAAATTCATAATGAGCGACCCAAAACCCCACGAATACAAAGTGTCAAGTCGATTGACCAATAGTTTAACATTTGGCCTGCTTTTTACGATTTGGGACCACTGTGCATTGTTCCATTTTTTAAATTATGCTATACTTCAAAAACTACGTGATTTATAACAAAATTTTCAATTCCAAAAATTTCTTTGCCTTAAAAAAAAGAGTAAAATAAGATTTTAAAAATTAAAATTTGTCCATCGGAGATATACTTATAAGAAAATAAGTTTGGAGAACATTTTTCAATATGGCGACCAAACAACCATGATCTGGACCAATTTTGTTTGTACTCCTGTAGGTGTTCAATAAAGCCCCGCAATAAAACTTAGGGGACATATAACGGCATACTCGACATGGTGTATAGCGACGCTCTACTTATAAAATATTTTATATTAGCTTGACCTGTAACTATGTATGTATTATATGAATGTATGTTATCAAATCTTCTAAACGTCGGATTACTATGAACTTTTGCAGCGGTTTTGAGAAACAAGCACGATCATCAGTTATTGTTTCAAGTGTTGAAGCGCGAGTCGAATCTATATATCGAGCGTTTATTTAGTATCCAATGAAGAGTATTAAGAGTCATTACTTATAGGTCTAATTCGAAAACTAAAAAATACACTTTTATTTCAACATGAACGAAAAAGTAAAAAATCATTTCAATGTAATTTAAAACGTGGGGTGCTCGACATTCGTTGTCTTGGAATTTTGACCACTAAACATCTGTAAATTAAGCATTTTTGAAATAGGAATATTGGTAATGACCAAGTTAGGGTCTCTTCACAATATCTATCAGATACAGTTCAACGTCCAGCGTGGCTTTTGACGGGGAAGTAGCAGTTTTCTGTTAGATATTACCAAAAAATTTCTTCATTTTTATCGTAGAATTTTCCATTTCCGGAAAAATAATATTTTCCAATTTTCAATTGAGAATGTTTCCGTTTTCAATATGAATACCTTCCAAGAGGTTATCTTGAACGATGAAAGATAGTGACTAAAGTTTGTCTTTCAGTCGCAGATGATTCCACATCTGATTTTATACACTTTGTTAGGCTAAATGGAATATTTTTTGAAAGGAAATGTCACTTTTTACGAAATAAAATGGACGTGGTGAACTGAAGAGCAGCGCGAAACTCGAGATTTTCATTTCATTTCATAAGTAGAATTATTGAAGTCATAGGTAAAATGGAGTACAACATCACGAATTAATCGATCAGTTTGTGAATGGGGTCAATTGTTTCGATTCCGGAATTATTCTTCTCGAACGGAAGAAACATGATAAAAATTCGAGGTAACTATGCTGTGCCTTAGATTTGAAAAAAAAGTTTGGGCCATTTTCATCAATTATGTCTGAGAAGTTGATATTCTATTTTCATTTGACCACAATAAATGGGGAAATAAAGCATTGTTATTTTTTCGGAAAAAAAGCTTGTGTGATCACGAGAACTATCATTATGGTATCATAGGACGAATTTTATAGCGTACTGTAGGGTGTTCCAGAAATGAGTGCCATAATTTCAACCACGTATTCATCTTATCAAAAGCAACAATTAAGTATTGCCATTATATTTTTTAAACTAACATGTTTGTTGTTTTGTTCATGGCTTGAAGCTTGAACGTATCAATACGAACCTTCTTCGAATGATTCACTCTTTTATTCACTCAACTGAGTATACCGGTGGCATGTGCACAATTTTTATTTTCCTGGAAATTGATCCTGAAATAATCAGTTTCCACTTATAGTCTAATTGTGGATATATCTCATCATATATAATGATACTAACAGCAATGGAACTCACAAATCGACTATACATTTCATAAAAAAATCAGGGTTTCGAATGTTTCACTGTTCGCCATTTTAATTTTATCTGGGTCCTACTCTCATTCGGTGACATTTAAAAATGAATGAAAATGTTACTGTAGCATTTACTCATACGAAAATAACTTCATCCGTATTTAACTGCGATTATCATAAGTCCTCTATTTTTGAAGGAACGTTCGCAGCTGCATTGTTGCCATTTTTGGAGGTGACAACGCAACCACTGATTAACGGAAGTAACAACGTCAAAAATCAAACCTCAAATGAAAGCGACGCTAGCGCCAGTGATATGCGTTTGAACTAAAAACTTTTTGAAAGGGTAGAAAGGGGTCCTAGTGACCTCCGGACAAATTTTTGATATGATGGAACCTATCTGGCCAAAAAACAAGGCGAAACGTTGTCACCTCGGAAATCAGTAAATAATTTAGTAAATTTAGTAAATAATGCTATGATAGATTTCGAGTTACAACGTTATTGATCCACCGAATAGTCTATATGAATTTTTATGTTATGGTAAGAGACTGATTTCTTGTAAATTTTTCCAAGTATTTTGGGAAAATCTTAATTTTTGTAAATATCCAAGTAAAGGGATATCAAGTATTTAAAAAAAAACTGAGACTACGAAAAGTTCAAAAATATTTATTGTGGTGTATCAAACACAAATTCATAGTAAGTATCGCAATATAATTTTGGTATATTCACTCGGTCCACAAGCTCTTCTAAATCCTTCTTTTTACTTTCCTTTAAAGGCATTCGTTGGGCATATGCCGGATATACTTGTAGATCATCCTTGAAGTGAAATGCTGATTTTTTTTTCTAGTTGCGGACGTTTACGCCTTTGAACTTTTTGTCAGCAAAAGACATTCTGTAAAAGAAACAATAAGAACGTCCTTTTTCCACGCGCAGAACTCTTACGTCATGCCAGCTTACTTGATTCTTGTTGGAATCTATAGTAAAATTGTTTCCCCAGGTTTCTTGCAGTGTCTTGAGGTCGAGGAAGTCCTCATAAGTTGATTCATTTAAAATATCTGGTATCCTGTTTTTCAATAACGCTATGTTGGGTATGCCCACAGATCCATAGTTTGAACATTTTAGAATCAACCATATTTTCTTTGTTCAGTAAGGTGGCTATTGTCATAATTTTGTTAGTGTGAGTATACTCTGCAGCATTATAGAATATCTGAAAAAAAAAGTTTCTTTCAATATCGATCATAATAATATTACATTTATGTTGAGTCATTTAACATTTCACTTGGTTTTGAAAAAGATTAGAAATACTACATTTGAAATCAAAATCTCACTTTTTGTTACTAGTGTTGAAATGCACCTATCCTTTTCCAATTCCCACAATAATTTTTGTAATAGTTACTCTCTTCTAAATTATATTATAATCAATAATTATGTTTATAATGGATTATAAAAGCACTACCCTACAAGATATGACGTCATCTATATTTTTTTGAATGAAAAGGGTGAATTTTTATATAAAAAAATAAAAGCCCATATTTTTCTGAGTTCAACCATACCACACACGTCATATGTAACATTCAAGTGACAGTATACTGGGTATAAAGAAAACACGTGCTCATATTTCTTATTTATTTTGCAACGAAAATATTAAAAGTAGTCAGTACATAGTAAAAATAAACAAATAACACATTCACAACAATTGTTCGAATTGAGCTCCGTGGGTTGGGGATATTGTCAACTAATATCTGATGAATTTTTGGGTTACGTACAACATCGACAATTGACAATTCGTTGAATTTAGGTTCGAATTCTCTCTTTAAGGTCTTTCTAATTGGTAGATCGGTTTATGTATAGTTCACTTTTCAAGTAACCCCAGACAAAAATCCATGGGAGTTAAATCTGGGGACCTAGCAGGCCATTCAATGTGACCGCATCGTCCAATTCAGCGATTGAGAGAGGTTTCATTCAGAAAATCTCTAACCACTAGAGCCTAATGTGGTCCACCAACAGTAGAATATATTTGGCCAGGATGATTAATGTCTGGAAATGTTGCAGTTAAATATGGAACCACATCAGTTTGCAATATTTCTAAATACTTTTCAGTTGTCACAGAACCGACAAAAAAATGTTGCCCACAGTGGTATTAAATTCCTAAGAATCCCATTGTAGTTACTTTTGGAGGATATTGAGTATAAGCTCCCATCGTCCAATTGGGATTTTCTGTTGCAGTAATGACAAATTTGCGTATTCACGATACCGTTCATACAAGAAATTGATTCGGAAAATAAGACATAAAATTCAAAACCATTATTGTGGTCACGCACGTCGTGCATATTTTTACAAAACTTCATGCGTCTATTGAAGTCGCCTTCATTAAGTTCATGTATAAGTTTAACTTTATATGGATGTAATTTGACTTTTCGTAGAATTTTCTGCCCACCATCACGACACATCTATCTCGTTGTTGCCAGATAAAGTTGTAATTGAACAATGAGGATTTTTTTTCAATTCCAAGTAATACATTTAATTCCAAATAATATATTTAATTTAATTGTCTGCTTATTCTCAACATTACCAATTTCATTAACTTTTTGCAATATTTTGCTTGATGTCGATTTGCTTATTGGTTCTCGATCAGTATATTTTTTTCATTAAAGATGTCACATACTTCTTTTACGATCGCCGTAACCTAAGATCATCAAAACTTCTATTCGATGTTTTTCTGACAGTACCTATATCGTAATTTCAAATGATTTCTTTTAGGGTAATATTTTTCAGAAAGATATTGAAGACTTATAAATCGATATGCTATACACACATCAATTTAATAATGACATATGCAAACTAAGAACTTATTGTCTGGTTGCTAGGGCTTTCAGATGTTTTCATAGCCTACTCATGGTTTGGAAATATACTCGAACTATCTACTGAGTAATTTTCAGGTATTCATTGCAAAATAAATGATGAAATAAATATTAAGAAATATGAGCACCTGATACCTTTATACTCAGTATACTGTAACTTAAAATGATACATATGACGTATGTGGTATTATGGTTGAACTCAGGAAAATATGGGCTTGATATAAAAATATACCCACTCCATTTAAGAAATTTATCGATGCCGTCATATCTTGTAAGGTAGTGGGGGATTTTTAAATATCATACCACATTTAAGAATTTTGTATGCACGTACGATTCTATGTATGCGAAGATGGGGTATAATTCTGTAATTCCTCACTGTGGTACACACATTAAATCAAAATTAAAACTTTGGGTAAAATAATGTTGTATATTTAAGCAAAGCTCTTTTCGGCCTACGGCCATCTTCAGTGCTTATCTGTCATGAGAATAATAGTCTACTCGACAAGTTGAAAATGGTCTAAAATAGAGATACTGCTTTCAAAATTATGTGTGATAGCTCATTGGATCCGGAATAACGCCTAGAAAAATGTACCAAAAGCGTGTATTAGCACATAAAAAATTGCAAAAGTTATAAACAATTGAAGATGAAAAAAAAACGCATTTGTTTTTTGCCAATATTTCATAAACTATTAATATTTAAAATTTCAAAAAAAGATTCTAAAAGAAGAGGAAATTTCCAATAAAAAACTCCGAACTCCCGGAACTCTATCTCCATTATTTATAATTTTAATTTAACGCTGAAAATGGGTCTCTGAGCGACATTTTTAGGATGCGCGCGCGGCGTCCAAAGCGAGTACGACACATTGATTAATTTATTTAAGGTATTAAATATATTTTTTTTTATTTGAAAAATTTATGGTGTATTTGGAACACTATAAATAATTTATTCACGTTGGAAATTTTAATTGAAGTTGATTTTTCAACAAGTTAAACGATTGTTAACTAACAACATTTTCTCGAACTTCTGTCTTAATTGTAAAGAAGAAAATGTTTAAATAATTGTCGTAAAAATTTTTCGGTTCGAAGAGCCTTTCTTATATACATACTCAACAAGATCACACCATAAAAGTTGAGAAAATATTCATACTTTGTTTATAATAATTTTTGTATTTGAACAAAACCTAAAAAATCCAAGTAATGTTGTTAAAAAAAAATATTTTTTCTTTATCATCATTTAAATCACACCATATTGAAAAAATTTATATACTCTTTTTTAATTTTAAAAAAAAAAAAAATCCACAACTTCATTGTATTACAAATATTATGATTTTTGAAAAAAGTGTTTCCTCAATAACAATTTATAATTGTTTATAATCGTTTTTTTTATATTTCTATGTTTAAATAATTAGTTAGTTTTTTTTTTCTAAAAATCATAATTGACAGTCCTCTAGAAAGTAACAAAAAATATTTTTTTATCAACAATTCCATTGTTTATTAACGTACCAATTTGTTGTTAACAAATTTTTAACTTTGTTACATTTTTTTTCTGAAACTTCTAAAATTTACAAAAACAACCATATATAACAAAGTATAAAAAAAAAATCCAATTTTTTATTGTACTTTGGGAATTGGAATTGGGAAAAATTGGAAAAAAATGTTTTCTATACTTTGTTATATATGGTTGTTTTTGTAAATTAAGTAAAGTTAAAAATTTGTTTATAACAAATTGGTAAGTTAATAAACAATGGAATTGTTGATAAACAAAAAATTGTTTTTGTTATTTTATATAGGACTGTCAATTATGATTTTTAGAAAAAAAATAATTTCTTAACTAATTATTTAAACAATAGAAATATAAAAAAACGTATTATAAACAATTAAAAATTGTTATTAAAAAAAATTTTTATTTTTCAAAAATCATGATATTTGTAATATAATGAGGTTGTGGAGAGAAATTTTTCAAAAATATTGAAATAATCAATTTGTTTATAAAAAATTTATCAACAAATGGCGGGAAAATTTTTTTTGCAAAAATTTTTTTAAAAAAAAATATATGATTAAAAAAAAAAATTTTTAAAAATTATTGGATTTTTTTTTTTTGTTCAAGTAAAAAATTATTATAAACAAAGTATGAATATTTTTTTAACTTATATGGCGTGATCTTCTTAAGTATGTATATAAGAAAAGCTCCACGAAGCGAAAAATTTTAACGACAATTATTTAAACATTTTTTTTCATTTACAATTCGAGAAAATTTTGTTATTAACAATCGTTTAACTTGTTGAAAAATTAACTTTAAGTAAAATTTCCAATGGGAATAAATTATTTATAGTGTTCCGAATACACCAAATATTTTTCAAATTAAAAAAAAAAATTTAATACCTTAAATAAATTAATTAATGTGTCGTACTCGCTTTTGACGCCGCGCGCGCAACCTAAAAATGTCAGCGTTAAATTAAAATTATAAATAATGGAGATAGAGTTTCGAGTTCATGTTTTTTATTGGAAATTTTCTCCTCTTTCAGAATCTTTTTTTGACATTTCTTAAATATTAATAGTTTATGAAATATTGGCAAAAAACGAAAAGCCATTTTTTTTCCATCTTCAATTGTTTATAACTTTTGCAATTTTTTATGTGCTAATACACGCTTTTGGCACATTTTTCTAGGCGTTATTGCGGATCCAATGAGCTATCACACATAATTTTAAGAGCAGTATCTCTATTTTAGACCATTTTCAACTTGTCGAGTAGACTATAATTAATCATATTGATTGAGTTAGAGCTTGTGAGCATTCTCACATGTGTTGTATGTTCCTGGTTCTCAGAATCACATTTATAATAGATAGACAGGTGTACACCCAATTACAGGAAATGCTTAGGAGGTAATATTTAACATAACTAGAGAAAAGAGAAAAAAAAATGTATATACACATATACATATAGATACACACAGACATACAAACTCGCTCACTTGTCTGGAACACCGTAGAAAAGTTGGCGATTTGTCTCTATTTTATAGATATTTTCATGGGCGATGCTCTTCTGAAATATCAACAATCGTTCTTCACTTTGGCAGTCTCTTAGAGATTGGTAACTCAAGTTCAATCTTTGCACACCTTCGTGGTCACTTTGAGACTCAGAACATCCTTTCCAAGACCACTCATCAACGACTGCGGCTTGAACTCATTGACCTAGGGAGGTGTTCCTGGGATACAACCGTAGAAATTTAAGAAGAACACCAACTCCTACCTTCTGTTCCCTTGGTTCCCACGATGTTCTCTGAACATTACAGGATATCCCTTTTCGTGGGAACCAGAACATATAAAAAAAAAAAAAAAACACATATATACGAATGCGTGAACGTCCAAATGAATAAGTTGAATAAATGTACATGCGTGTATGTAAATAAATGATTAATTAACTATAGAATGAAGGAAAGCTACTGCTGAAGAAGTAACGAACGAAAAATTACTCGACAGTTCAATGAGAATAAGAAAAAAGAAGCTCAAGATCTATTGGTAATACATTCCATAATATGTTTGAGAGTGCTCACATTGATGTCACATGAATCACATATAAAATTATAATCAGAACACATTAATGACACGGGTGCCCTACGCATAACATTTGTTCGAATATTTTGACAGTAAAAGGTAGTCTCACTTCTAGAATTCAGCCGAGGAATATGGAAGTTGATTTTTTGTAAAAGTGAGGCGCACGAAATATTGTTTTGTAGTAATTTGTGACGGAATGATATTGTCACAAAAAGACGACGGGTGATTGAAGAAACTACGTCGAAGCGGTTCAAAAGTAATGAGTTATCGATCCCTCTTTGGGGATACGTCCCTGTTCGTTTATATAGCAGGAATTTCAAGAACTTTCTTTGAACAGCTTACACAGATTTAATTTCAGAGTTATATATGGGATACCATATCAATGCCCCATATTCAAGTTTGGACCTCACATACGCATAGAACAATGTGAGAATTGGCCTGACATTGCGAAACTCCCTAGTACTTCTCATAACAAATCCCATCATCCTATTGCCTGATGATACAACTTCATCGATTTGCAGAGAAAATGTGAATTCACAATAAAACTTAATCCCAAGATCTTTTATCTCCGTGACTCTGTGATTATGTCATCTTTTGATGGGAAACTCTATCGTCTCTTTTTTCCTAGAAAATGACACGATGAAACATTTTGAAATATTCAGTTGTAGATGATTGTGGAGGCACCAATCGAATACTAAGTTACATCCTCTTGTAAATTCCTGCAGTCTGTTTGGTCTTTGACAACTCTGAATAACTTTATAATGTTCAAAACAATGAAAATTTCCTAACTCTGATCTATTTCAACATTGTTTAAACTTTTGAAAATTGTTTTGGCCAACGACTAGACAGCCGTTGTCTTAAAGAACAGGAAAGGATGATCACGATCATGTTTGCACAAGCTGCTAGTCTTCTAGTAAATGAGCCCCGAGTCTAGCAAGCATTGCTCCATCATATGGACGGAAGACTTCTGTGATCCTATTTTTCATACCATCTGCAGTTGTTGAACGATCTCTGAAAACTCTTTCCTTCACATACCCCCAAAGAAAGAAACCTATAGGAGTATGGACTGGGGATCGCGCGGGCCAAGGAGTAGTACCTCTGCCTACCCAAGTAGCACACAGAGGTCATAATTCGGTTGTACAGACATCTACTAGACCTTTCGCAAAAGTCCATGACTTATGTCTTGTAATATGCTAAGACGTCGCTATGTATGCCAATACGACAAAAAGGCACACTCTTGCGACGTCACATCGACGTTATAAAGTAGTGGTAATGACGTGACAATATAGACTTATATAAGCCAGTCGCAAAAGGGTCGTTCTGTGGTCTTAGTGTAGTCATATCATTATGCATGAAGGTCATAATATTTCTAATATAGTATTACAATATGTATACCATATCAAATGATTTTATATAATATCAATATAATATATAAAGTCAGCATTCCTTTACATGTTCATGATACTCTGTGGTATTCACTATATATACTAACAACAAATGGCCGTGATAGTTATCGAGATAAAAATGATTTTCATTTATGTGTCTTTAAGAATTGTTCTAAATTCTAGTGACCAAGCAAATCCATTTTTACGATCAAAATCCAATTCTACTCCCTTGAAATTCATGCGCCTCGAAAATGAAGACAGATAAATATTTATTTTCATTTCAGAAAAAATATATTTCATCAATTTTTCTCATTAATCGTTGAAATATGTAGACCATATTACGGAAGATACTTGATTAGCACATCTCCAATGTTTTCGAATTCATATAACACCCAGGGTCCCATATTTTTTATTTTAAATATTTTTGTTTCAATATGGCTACCAGAATGATGTTATCAATCAATCGAAAAACATGGATGCCGTCCTTCTAGTGTCGAAAAGTTGTAATTACTCCGGTATGTACTATCATAGAATAGTTTACGAGTGTCTCAAAGACATCGCAAGCAGCAAGTTTTGTTGTACTAACGTCGTAACGCTATCAAAACAGAAAAAGATATACACTGAGTTCATAAGCATTCCGCTAGTTCCGCCTAATGGAAAACGCTAAAAATAACTGACATTTACAATAGAGGTTATGTTGATGTTGAACAGTTATATTTAAATATTTTTTATTTATCACTCGAAGTGCACATACATATTATTTATGTCTTTCCTTGTTGTGAAAACAATTGAAGGAACTGGATGAACTTCATTTTTTCGCAGTGTCCCGATAGACTGATTAATTATTTCAGATGTTAATTTTGGGGTGGGCACTCATCCTTCCTCTTTATATTTTTCTATACGCTCCAGTTCTCTTGTAAGGCAGATTGGATTTTTGTTTTGGCATTTTAATCATTCATACTGAACTGAATATTCTACATACATAACACAATATACCTATACAATAAAAATAACATAACTAACAAAAATAATCTAACCATAGATACATAATGTAATCATTACGACCAAAGTTCATCAGTTGATAAAACTACATTACATGAGTACAATATGTAGTCGTAGAAACGTTCCAAAAATATATTCATTAGAACCACATATGTTCATTGTCATAATAACCTTACAGCAACTGCTCTTAAGTTCTACTTAACGACACATACAATTTATTTACATACAAACCACAGTACAACTTCATCTCGAGAATTATTTATTGTACTCTCGTTATATCTACTACACGACGTCATAGCAACGCTTGAAGGTTATAAAACGCACATTAACTTTTTGGTTCTAAAACATACAAATACATGGTCTTTAAGACGGTACAAGAAGTCATTATGTTAATTTTGTGACTCTGTGCTACTTGGGTATCCAACGATAAGAATAGGATTGATCTTAAAATTCTCGCACTATCCTATGCACTGCATCATCGTGTTGCAACCACATGGTCCTTCTGATGTTCAAATCCACTTCCAACATTCTGGGAAGATGTTTGCGAAGAAAATGTAAATACCTTTCACCATTCAGCCATTGTCGAAAAAAGTAGGGCCCAATAATGGTATTTCCCCCCAAACATTCAGCGATGATTGCGTTTGGTGATCAAAAGTCCTCAATCAATAAGGATTTTCGATTGCATAATGATGCATATTATGTCTGTTGACCGACCCGTTGTTCTTAAACGTTGCTTCATTAGAAAACATATTTGTTTAAAGTATTATAATCCTCGTCAATCATGCCATTCATTTGAATACAAAACGAACTCTATTTGCAAAATCATTACCATACAATTTTTGAAGTAGGTTCAGATAATAAGGGTGGAACTTATGTTTGAGTATTATTCTGTAGTATTATACTACTGTGAAATATCTGTTTCCGCTGCTATTTGCCGCTTGCTAGTGCTCAAGTGAGTATTTTTCTATAGCATCAATAAAACTTACAACTAATTTTCCTCATTGATCCAACCAGCAACAATTTTATTTTTGGTATAAGACACACTACCACTTGTGAGTTCAAACCGATCCTTAACTCTTGGAATGCAGACCCCCATGGAGTTATTGCTTCTGGATATTTTTTATGGTAGATTCTGCTTGCTAATAAAGGATTTCTGACAGCAGACCATATTGACTAATTCTTCGCGAGTGAAATTCATTATTAACAATTAGACGTGTACAATTATAGGAAAATTAACATCCTGATACGACCCCTATCGGAGATAAACTGAACTGTTAAGAGTAGGGTTGTTTATATTGCCGCCATATGACTGTTGTGTTATTTTCACGATTTGCTATGTAAATACTATCTAATAACAAATTGGATTTTTTTATACCAAAGACAATGTCGAAAGTTCGTTCGCCGAGCCATATATACTGTTGTGCGTTTGGTTGTAATAGTAGGAGAAGCGTGAAATCTAACCTCTCTTTTCACAAGTTTCCTGAAAAGGATAGGTATTCCGTATATAGAGTCACTAAACTTGGTCTACGGGCAAAAATTGACAAGTATAAGGCTTGAATAAATAATTTAAACTAAAAAAACAAGCTCGAGAGCGGCAGTGGTATGTTCTCTTCATTTCACAAGGGATGATTTCAACTTACCAGGTGAGTACAACGAAATCTAATTGCCAGTATGCCTATATATTCATTTCGATCTATTCTTTGTGAAATATTAATATGATTAGGATACATTGTTTTGTAAAATATAATTTTTTCACCATTTTCAAATTTGCCAAACGAGAAGAAGGGATCCAAGCGAATAACTCCAAAAAGAAGACCAGCACAGGAAAGAACTGATAATCCTCGTTCAAGTATAGAACCTTTAGATATTACAGAAGGAAGAGCCACAACACTTGTGAATGAAGTTTACAGAGAAGGTAGGCTCAGTTTAAATAAAAGTATATTTCAATCTGAAGTGCAGACCATACATATGCAATTTTCTAAATGCTAGTAGTATAGTGCTTTGGAGTTCTCTCAATTAAACACGTGTTTCATGGTTTTCGAAAATTCAACCCTAAAGCGGTTAAAATTGGGGGTCGAAATTTTTATGTAGGAATACCGTTAGTTTTTAAGTTAAGGTCATAAAAATAGGCATTTGGGGTCTTTGTTACAAATGAAGGAATACGTGTTTCTGTGTTTTTGAAAATTCAATCCCTGACATTGTTAAATGGGGGGTTGAATGGGGATTGGCTGTTAGAATAAGGGTAACGTTAGTTTTTAGGTTAGTCTTTGTTACAAATGAAGAAATACGTGTTTCTGTGTTTTTGATAATTTAACCCCTGAAGGTGTGAAATGGGGGGAAGGTTAAATGGGGATTGGCAGATGTATGAGGGTTTCGTTAGTTTTTAGGTTAGGTTCATGAAAATTGGTATTTGAGGTCTTTGTTACAAATAAAGTAATATGTTTCAGTGTATTTAGAAATTAAACCCCTAGAGGGGTGAAAGTTTGTATAGGGGTTCCGTTAGTTTTTAGGTTAGGCTTATGAAAATTGGTATTTGAGGTCTTTGTTACAAATGAAGAAATACGTGTTTCTGTGTTTTAAACTGTTTTTAAGTTAGGGTCATAAAAATTTATATTTGAGGGGTCATTGTAACAAATGAGTGTTTCAGTGAATTTAGAAATTCATCCCTTGAAGGGGTGAAATGGGGAGTGAAAATTTGTATGAGGTTTCGGTTAGTTTTTGAGTTACGATCAGGAACATTCGTGTTTTTACTCTCTATTACAAATGAAGAAATCTGTTTAACCTAACTTGAAAATTATGTCCCTAAAGGGTTGAAGAAGGGGTTAGTGAATTTGTAATAGTCGTCACAGAACGTTACTTTCGCTGTAAAATCAATTATGGCACCCGAACGAGATAATGGCATAATGGGAAACGGGAAGCGATAGGCATAAGCTAGATGGAACAACACAAAAAAAAAAACAGGAAAAAATACAAATTCTACGCGGACGGAGTCGCGGGTACCAGCTAGTATATATATATATATATATATATATATATATATATATATATATATATTTATATATATATATATATTTATATATATATATATTTATATATATATATATATATATATATATATAAATTTTGTTTTCATGTTTGAGCACATGCACAGTATACAGAAGTGTGTAATCCCCGAGATCACAATCGTCCTTTGATTGGCACAGTGGAGCATTTGCGAGTGAAGGTGAAGATTTAGTTATTTCTATTTTTTCAAAACATTCGAAAATTACTCCAAATGTTATTGGTGGAATAATACTTTATATGAAAAATTCAACATGGTATACCTCACAACCTCTGGTTATTTTATCAGAAATGTAAAGTGAAAATGCTTTCTTTCAAAGCTCTTGCCTCTTATTCAGTATTAATCCCATGCCTGGTGGACCTATTCATAAAAAAAATTAATTGGGGTTTCCAAACAAGATTTTTTCAAATATCACACACAAACTTGTTCTATGACGAGGGCTCAAAATGACCAAGAAAATTGTAGGTGTTATTCAGAGTTAGATTGAAATTGCTGAATATAACAAATGGACTTACTTATTTGTGAATCCTTTGAGCCAAAAATATTTTACTGCTTTTGAATGCCAATCACCTCCTTTATGAGCATTGAATTATCAAGTCCGCTGCTTTCCAAACAGAAGGCAAATAGTTCGAGACTTTGAGGACATTTTCAGTAATGCCACACATGACAATGTGGCCAGCGTTCAAAACTGCATGTCCTTCATTGATGAGTTTGGAGTAGCCTCCAAATACATGAACAACTTGTCTATTGCTAGGTAGAAATCCATGTTAATGTATCTAAAATGTATATAATATCAATAAATAAGATTGTAATTGATCAGTTATATACCTGCAATCCACCAAAACTTCAGAACAAATCTAAAACCCAAAATGAACAGGTTAGGAAAATTGAAAATTTCAACAAATAAGGGTATTGTCGCGTCTTTAATCGCACAAATAGACCTCTATTGATAGTTCTCATTCACAATATATTATCCACCACTTCACTAAAAAGTTCCAAATGTTATTAAACGCACAAATAAAAAGGTAAACACAACATTCAAATATTACTGGAACCTACTCATTGCCGCCATTTGTAGAAAACGGTGGTGCCCTCATCGGTCGATTTCCTTCCCAATTGAAAGTACCCGGATGAGTCAAATTTTATGACAGCAGACTACTCATTTCCTTTTTCTTCGAAAAAACTTCAAAATTTCTTATTTTGCAACATATCTCGCAAATTTTACAAAGTAGACCCCACAAACTCTATATCGTCATAAAGCTCTTGAAAACTGTTGAAAATTCAAGTTATTGCATTTGCAACTTATCATTTAAAAAAAAATCGTAGTAGGTGATGGAACATCCGAGTTAGCTGGCATCTCAAAACATGCGCTAAAGTCTAAGGAATCGACTGGAAAAAAGTTGGTTAAGTTACTTGAATGATTCTGAAGTTATGAATTTTTAGCGTCTATGCACGACGCTATTTTGACACATAAATTGACATAAGTCAAAAACTATTGCAAATAAGTCTAAGAAACCCGGGTGCGTTATATCGACAATTTAGTGGCGAATCCAAAAATGTAAGAAACAGAACTTAGTTATGTATCTTATTTTGGGACATCCTGTATATAAATAGAAATATTTTTAGAATGTGCCTCATTGTCGGACCAAGTCGATAGCCTGGATAGAAAAAAAGTGATGGAACTTGCACGCACCCCTGGGTCACTCTATACAGGCGCGGATCCAGTCCTCAAAAAAGGTTGTGGGCACGGCCACCCGAAATTCGGCCAAGTGCGAGTCGGACTACGGACTCGCTCAAGTTGACGAAAAGGAACTAATTAATATTTTTTTGCTCAATCGCCTCTTTGGGTGTCAAAACTCATGAAAAAAATATGAAATAAAAACTTTTTAACAAAAAATTAAACCGACGAAATACGGAACTGAAAAGTAAAAAATAAAATAAACCTTCTTAGTCTGAGCTCCTAAACTAATGCAAGTAACTTTTTTTGAGTCGGCGCCAAACAAACAAGCAAATGAATTAGGTAAGGCGTAACATGATGGCATCGAGTTGCGCGGTGACATTCTGATAATTTTTTGAAGTAATTTAATGATCTTCGTTGATTGTTCGGTTGGCGCCGACTCAAAATTAGTTACTTGCATTAGTTTAGGAGTTCAGTTATTGAGACTAAAAAGTTTTATTTTATTTTTTACTTTTCAGTTCTGTATTTCTTCGGTTTGATTTTTTGTTAAAAAGATTTTATTTTTCAATATTTCGTGGCTGAAATCTACTAATTACTACCTACTTGTTTTTTTATTACTTCCAAAATACTTACCCACCTTACTTCAACTATTACCAGTTAAATAATATGATTATCTACTTTTACTATTTGTTGTAATATAAATTATTTTTGTTGCTCCGGTTAGTTTATTTCATTACTTTGTATATCATTCCATCCTCTTATAGAATATAATGATTGCGACGGAAGTAGAACAAACATAATGACAGTAGCGATCTGTCATTGTCAACTACATATGTGTGCCAATGTTCACAAGTGAAAAATAAATTATCCCTCATTTTACTACCCGTAAGGGTGGATAATTTTATTCGAAATCCAACCTATTAAAAGAAAGAATCATCCAAATCGAAGAACCCATTTTTACCCTTAGGGGTGGATTTCATCTTTTATATTCAAATGGGACCAATTTGAAGTACGCCCTATCCACTGAAAGAAGAATTATTGGAATCGGACGTCTCAGTAAAAAGTTAAGCGTGATCATACATAAAAAAAATATATACGCGTCGACTAGAAAACCTCCTCCTTTTTGGTTTCGTCGGTTAAAAAAAAATCACAAAGGGATAGTTTTTGTAGAAGGGAGTGGTTGAAAAAAAAACAGTTACGAATCTTTTTTTTCGTAGAATTGCTCTGAAGGCTGACGAGAATTATGGTAAAAAATTTAAAAAAACTTGTCACAACGGGGGCCTTTTTAAAAGGGGTGGTTGGACAAAAAAAACAGATTCGCGTCTTTTTTCGCGGAATTGCTTCCATTACTGACGAGAATCATGGGAAAAATATTTAAAAAATCTTATCACAAAGAAGTGGTTTTCAGACAGGATTTTGATGTTTACAGGAGGTTTTGGAGATAAAATATTTCCATTTGGAAGTTTGTGGAAAAATGATTGTTTTTGTTTTCAGGATTGAGATAAGGATTTAGTTTGGGGAAAAATGTTGCGACACTATAGCCCGGAGAAAAGGGCTGTTTTTGTCATTTTTTTTAGAGAAAATATGATATATTGGAGGAATTTCAGACGCAAGTTGAAGGTAATTTTGCTGAACTGTGAGGAAAGGCAGCAGCGAGGATGGGAGAATTTCAGACTAGGATACAGGCAATTTTGTGAGCTGCGGAGAGAAGCTGGTGGGAGTATCAGGGGAGTATTAGTGCCCTTTGAAGAAAGTTTCGTCGTTGAGGTTGCTAGAAGGAAGCAGCTGAGAGAGGAGCGAATGGTTTCGAAGGATGTCAGAAGAGACAATCGAAGAAAGGAAAGGCGATTGCAGACAGAAAGTTGGGGAAAAGTATGAGTATGTGCTGATTGTAATTCGACGTCGTCGAGGGTAGGTGCCCGGAGATGTTCTGGTCACCTAATAGATGTTGATTATTAGGATAGAAGTCTGCAGATGGAACAAGTTGCCTTTTAGTGGTTGAAGTGGACGGCACGATGAAAGGGTGGGCCTAGGGAGATGTGCTGAAAGAGAACAAAGGCTGTGGAAATTAGGAGGTCGAGCGAAGGACCAGAGAAGACATGGTTTTAGGAGGTCGAGGTAGGACCACAGAAGAAGGGTAAAGATGAGGTCGAAGCAGGACAGTATCGGAGATTTTTGTAGGGAATCTGGGAGCAAATGGCTTCGAAGGATGTCCGGAGAGACAAACGGAGAATGAAAAGGCGATTGGATGCAGGAACCTAGTAGAAAAGAAATATGTGTTGATTGTAATTCAACGTTCGGCGGGATGTATGCCCGGAAAGTTGTTGTTTGTAGTCAAATATGATTTTCGGTCATAGCGATGTTAGTCTGCAGAGGAAGTAAGTTGCATTCTGCAGCTGAATTGGGCACCCGGAAAATGTGCTGTGGAAGAGGAACAGGTATCAAGAGGATACGCAGGTCGAGATAGGCCCTTATTGGCGGTTTTGTAGGGAAAAAGGAGATGTCCTAAGAAGAGGGCAGAATTAGCTGAGTGCAGCTGGAAGAAGGTCTGACGATAGACCCTACAATGCGATTTTGTGGGACGGCAGTTCCTACAGCGAATGGGCGTTATTTAGGTCATGGACCGGCCATTTTTGAGCACCTTTGACGTATACTTTTTCCAAGCAATTCATAGGTTTTTTTGGCTTTGTATGGAGGGACTGCAGAATACTCCTACCAGGGTTGATTGGACTCCAGCTGGTGAGTAAAAGGTTCACAACTTGGAAGTATTTTTCTTCATTTTCTTTCTTTCTTGCTCTGTAGGGGGGCAGTGGAAATGTTGACAAAGCATTCATATAATAGGTTCAGGAGTGAGGCACTTGCCCTCCTGACCGTTAGTAGAACATTGAGACTATAAGAAAATAGTTCAGGTTCGATTTGGAATACGAGGGTACGCAAGAAAGTACTCTGGAATACGCAGTGGCGTACCCAAGAAAATAGGTCTAGGAGTGAGGCACTTGCCCTCCTGACCGAAGTAAAGCGTGGAGTATGGACAGGGTCCTTGTATGAGCTAGAGCTCGGCTCCGAGGACATAAGATACGGTTCCCACGGGGTTGCAGTAGGTTGGCCGAACTGAGTAAGCCATATAGACAACATGAAAGTAAGCCCTAGGATGAACCAAGTATGCCGAATTAACGGGGTTAACTAAGTGAGGGAGTGAACCATGGGATCCACTATTGGAAGAAGATTGTAGTACGGCAATCTAACCATGTATGTTACGAAGCCCGGAAATTGTCCAAGTCGATTCGATCCTACAGCTAGTAAGCAGATCGAGCTCATCCAGTGCTCCGGAAGCATGTACTTTGTTTTTGGGCCTTGCGAGAGAAAGTTACCATCCAGCATCACTCATCGCAATGTCACTGACAGTGCCGCCGAATAACCGGGAGTGTGCTGAAACAAAAATGAATTTTTTTTAACCGAAACAAACTGGTCCGCACGATTGAAATTGGGTGAATTTAGATTGTGGGTTGTATTCAGAGTTAAGGTAGATGAAAAACGTGACCCCATAGAAATTGAACAGGACCGTAGTAAGGAAAGAGCCCACATCGTTGGCCACTAGTAAGTATTTTTTTGAGTTTGATTAGAAATATACCGTTTTTGGTCAATAACTTTTTTTTGGGAAAAAATACTGACATATGTAGCATTGTAACACCCTGTAGGTGTTATGGTTTTTGTTTTCCAAATATAAAAAATACGGCGCCTGTCTCGGATAAAAGCATATATCTCGGCCGAACGATTGAGTTCATTATTCGTAAGTCATTGCCATTTATAGTCCATCCAATATTAATTGCAGAAGCTGTTTCTATAGGGAGCAAATGGAAACTCACTCCGCTAACACGAGCGTATATGCAAAGAAACGGAACGAAAAATAATCTGTACTACTCGTAAACATTTTCCGTCGGCAAACGGTAGATCAAAAGAGCCGATAGTCAACGTGGACTCGAGTGACGGCTGTCTATCGTACAACCGATTCGTCTGGGCCAATCGAGTCGGACATTAATGCTGGCAGGTGTGTCTCTACGATGGGAGGTCATAAATCACGCGTTATATTTGTGTTTTAATAGCTCTGAAAGATTAAAAACCAGTAGCGTCTATGGTCTTGGTGTGTGCTGATCGAAATACGTTTTAGGATATGATAATAACCTACATCAAACAATGAAATAAATGATTTTTCTTTCTTAATGTATTCGTGGCTTCATTTGGGAATGGAAGAGCGAAAAAGTTTGACGGGGAGTCTTTTCGCGAACCTCGAGGGGATCGGCACCGATTCCGCCGTTGGCGTGAATCCACCGGGCTATGGCCCGAGTTTTTGGGTTTCATCAGAAACTATATCGCCCTGCGAATATAATGGGAATTATATTGAGACTGGGAGGAAAATGGGAACTACAGGGGTAAGTCGCTGGCTTTAGTGGAAAATCTAACTTGATGCATAGCTTTTAATAATTGATTCACGGGGTGAACCTCTTGCACAATTAATACCAGATTAGGGGTATACATAACAGAGAATAATTGGAGTTCATCTATTAAATTTGTGACTAACCTCAGACTACCTCAACTTTTTGGTAATTTGGGAAAAACGGATGTCAGTTACGCGGGTAACAATGAACTATGAGAGCCACGGGGAAAAACCAGTTCTATATTTCGATAATAGGAAATATCTCTCTCTCTCTCTCTCTCTCTCTCTCTATATATATATATATATATATATTTATATATATATATATAATATATATATATATATATATATATATATATATATATATATATATATTTATATATATATATAATATATATATATATATATATATATATATATATATATATATATATATATATATATATATATATATAAATATATGAGCCGCCTGTCAATCTGTTCGTTGTTGTTCTTTTATTCTCAAAAGCAGAGTAATTTTTTTATTTTACATTTCATATTATGATTGACCATTTTTTTATTCGACAAGCGTCGAGCTGTACTATAATTTTTACCTTTTTTGTTAATGAATGTATTGGAGTTAATTTTTGTGTATTATTTTCTCAACCGAAGTTGAGGAAAGGGAAATTGAATTCAATCAGAAAATTTTAACTGATAGGCAAAAGTCAATTATCAAGTTCTATGATCACTTGAAAAATAGAAGTCCCTCGAGACAAAAAAGTAAAAAAAAAATATATAAAGAAAGAAAAGTTATTCAAACGAAAGACCTCGCATATTAAGCCGAAGGCTTGAATCCAAGTCAGACGGAGTAGTGGTAAACCAAAATATCAGTGCCTTACATTATAGTATATAAGCACTCTCAAAATTGGTGTTGTGTAGAAAAACAAAACCATTTTTCTACATACACCCCGGTGACAGCAGCTGTCCTCATAATATGTAGAAACACTTTTACAAAAAAGACAGTGTAATTATACTTTATACTAGGAGTTGAGATAATATAAGTAAGTATGGGAAATTTCATTATCTTATTTAATCGGGTGTATGAATTGATTTGAAGCTCGTCCATTTTTGCGAGATATTTTTCGCTAGGAAAAATATTGAAAGTTATAGGTAAAATCGTTTTTCTTTAGAATTCAGTTGTTTTCTTCAGAAAATTAAAGTCAATAGTCTATTGGGTTGTTCTACATCTAATTGTCTCCAAATGTATTACTTGGCGAATTAATCCTAAGTAAACCAGCATTCCGCTTGATATATATTTTCTCTGGCCCCTTCGCAAATTCATGACGAACACAAGAGGTACCCCTCAAGACTTACCTATGTTTGTTCGTGGTATAAATCTTGTCCATCGATGCATTCCTAGCAGCCCTAAAGAGGTTCCATGCCCGTCGTCTTCATCATTATGGCCACTCTGGGAGGCATAGACAACTCAATCATATGTTCGAAATCTCAGCCCCAGATTGTCATTTTAAAACTCATGTGGTTCCAAACTCAGAGGTTTATGGAAACCAAGGTATTCTAGGAAGTTGGATTGTTAAAACAGAATTAAGATTGATTTAGAATAACTCCTATTCATTAAAAATTTGAATGAAAAATAAGATACAGGAGGCACTGTCGATTTTTCTCCGAAACCACAAAAGGTACAAATTGGACCTAAAGTGGCATTGGAAATGAAAACGTCGCTACTATTAAATAAACGAAATGATTACTTCAATTGTTCATTTATTTATTATCACTTCAATCTAGAGAAACAACACTTTCAATGGACCATCTGTTCCTCGAAGGGAGTCGTGGTCCACCCAAATAACTTATTGGATTCGCGAATTTTCTTTGATATTCATTTACAACTATCGGTTTTA
Organism: Gonioctena quinquepunctata; assembly: GCA_018342105.1. NCBI lineage: Eukaryota > Metazoa > Arthropoda > Insecta > Coleoptera > Chrysomelidae > Gonioctena > Gonioctena quinquepunctata. The sequence continues at coordinate 178,652 of JAFIRS010002467.1, read as the reverse complement.
GATTTGCCACAATATTAACACCAATTTTACTAGCATTCCTGTCATTTTCATGTCTGCCATTAACAGTTTCATCGTATTTTACTAAAGCTTCGGTTTCTCCTCTCGAATCAACTGTAGCAAGTTCATTTTCTTCTTTCACTTTGGAATCAATTTCACTCTGTTCACTTTCTTTATCTGGAAACAAAAACATATCCATGAATAAGTTGCAAACATTTTGAATTATCATACTTTTTAAAACTTTCATGTAATACCAATGGCATTTAAAACCTTGTCTAAATGAATATATTAAAACATAATAAAAAAAAAAACGGCTTAGGGGCACTGGCCGGCTGGTCAGGCTAACGATAGTCTTATCGATATCTGTAGCAGCAATGCTGGGCTCGCTTAGTACTTGGATGAGTAACCACCTGCTAGGGAAGACTCGCGTTAAGAAAGCCTCGAATAGCTGCAGCGTAGTAGCATATTCACAGCTGCAGGCGTTATATCAATCAAATCAGCACGAGATATGGCGATATATATTCCGTCCTTCAGAAGGGATGTTAAGATGACGGACCCGAGCTCATGAATGTTGAGCTCGGTGTTTGGCAGTGATGCTCGCAGAAATATGCCGACGTTAAAAAAAAAACAAACTCATTGAAAAGCACATTTTTTAAATTGTGGCGTTGACCTAGAACCACTCACTCACTTCCTCAAATATTGCTAATTGGTATTATAAAGGCATGTGTATACATCTAACAACTATTTAGTGAGAGATAGATAAGAAAAGGTACTTCCAAGTTAACATGTTGATTTTCGAAAATATTGAGTCAGCTAGTAACAACCCAATAATATACACAAAGGTACATGTTGGAAGTGATCGCGCCAAACAATATTTTCTTCTGTTTCGGTATTATGCATTATTCAATTTTAATTTCATTCAGTAAGTAGGTAAGTAAATATATCTAGAGAATATCAATAAAATTTACTATCATTTTGTCCGTGGAATATTTTCTTCCTGCAATTCATAGAGAGATATTAAATCAAATACTCAAAAATATGCGATTTTGTTGAATCAGCTCATTTTATAGTAGAACCATTCTATAAATTATATATTCCAATATAATGACTCACTCAAGTATTTTTCATTTGATCTGATATAAGATTTCGAATTAAAAACTCAACAATTCTATAAAGTTTTTTCGAAAAAACTTTGTACAAAAGTTCTTTAGGAAGTGTTTTATACTCAAAAATATAATGAGAAACATCATTAAGTTAAAACACATTTCGGCCAACCTACGGAAAACATTTCTACTGTCTCACACCAAAATAACATCAATATTGCATAGGAAACTGATAATTAATTGGGTAAATTAATTAAGAGCAGTAAAGGTGAATAATTTTATCTAATCTGGTCTTGTCCTATATTTTTTGAAGGTATCTCATTTATATTGTCGTGATTTTCTGTTTATATTTGTCCAGAATTCTGATGCGTATGTAAGGTTATGACATTTCAAGTAAGTAGTAGGTTTTTAATGTAACAATTAGCACCACTGCAATTCAAAATAGTGTACGAGTTAATATTTCGCCGGTTTAATAAGCACCAAGAGCCTTGGAAATAAATAAAAACAACTCGGTTATTTAAAGTCATAAAAATGTAATTCATTTTGGGTTAGATTCACCGAATCAAAACTATTCGAATCCTTACTTTTATAGCGCCACGCCGATGCCGTGACGTCTATATAAAACATACGCGGTTAGCTATCTTTGCGAACCAGCGAATCGAAAAAGCATTTTTTACATCACGCCAGTCCGTGCTGGGAACAAACGTCGCCAAGAAGATGGAGTTTCTCGCTGGCAGCCCGAGAAGGCAGGTCGTTCAATAGAAAGTATCCGTGGCCATTGTCGTCATCCGGCCTACGTCATAGGGAAACAGCAAAATTGCCGTAAAACGCGATTAGTAAAATTTAGTCGTGATCCATCTAGAGAACAGGCATGTTATGTAGAAGCCGACCTGTCGTGTGTTATCGGAGACGAGTACCGCCGAACCTGAAAATTGTACAAGTTTGTTGAATATAATATTCAAAGAGTAATTGATATAAAATTTGCAAGTTCCTAAAATCGGGGGGGATCAGTGGAGAGGGGAAACTGGCTTAGCTGCTGGTAATATCGCGATACGAGAGGTAGTAGTGTTCCGACGACCAAACCAAAGATCTCGCGCCGAAAGTAACGGTCCGAGTTGTGCAGCCAGATAGTGAAGTGGTTTCCGGAAAAGTATTCTAAATCGGTGAGCATAAAGTGTTAATTAGACAATTCGAATGTGGATCACGGGCCTTGCTTTAATTAAGTTCTTGAGTTTGCCGTTACTTCTGTCAGTAGAACGCCGTTCCAAGGACGAGTTCCACTAACAGTCACGCAGGATAGGGAGTTTAGTTCTTGAGTTAGCCGTTACCTACAAAAGCTGTTAGTAATGTGCCGTTCTAAGGTCGGGCTTCACTAACGATTGCGCAGGATAGGGCCAGGTGGAGTCCATCCACAACCTGTCAATTAGGTGCCGTTCTAAGGACCGGCCTCACTAACAGTTGTGTACAAAATAGGGAGATGTAGGAAAACCAGTGGTAGTTTTCGAGTTAGCCGTCAAACACTCAAGCTGTCAGTTGAGTGCCGTTCCAAGGATAGGAGTAGGGAGTATTACCGTTATATAAAAAAACCCTACAGGTACCCTAAATATAGTACCCTACGAGACTCGTGAACTGTCTAAGCATCTCGAACCTGTGGCCAACCGTAAGCTCATATATTTGATACCGGCTTTTCGTCTTTGTTTGACTAATTACCGCTTTTACCTTCCGTTTTGAGCTTGCGTGCTATGAATGAACGGCTTCCCCTTTGCATGTGCTTTTGGTTGCCAGAATAGTCCAAGAATATTGAGAGTACATAGTTTGACACCTCCCCGCTTAGAATCGTTTTGCTTTTTCCTATGTAACATTTGAGGCTGCCGTACGCCTGTTGAGTTGATGTTGTTTGATAAATAAAACAATTGTGATACTTCCTTCTGAGTGTTTTCTCAACCTCATTGATCATTTTGAGTGAAACTATCTATTGCGCAGTCGATATCCAGGCATTCAGCCCAGTTAAGGGCAATTGAAGCATGTCCTTTCTGGCCCCATAACATTAGTCAATACTATAATGACCCCTGGAGTGTTTTATTTTATCCACTGAGACTGCCCGGAATAGTGCCCTTCCCACTATAACTGAAGGAGGCGCCCGAGGCAAATCCGAAACTAGTGACTGGCGCCAAAGTTTGCTTGTAGAGGGAAAAAGACTCTTACAATAGTGATTGGTTGTAGGTAAACCGCCGCCATTTCAAAAAATATATTTTGTGCCATTTATTCTCCAACTTCTTTTGAAGTAATTTATTTTGTAATATAATTATTAAAATTTTTTGGTTCTTCGTAATAATGAAAAAAGTTAAAGTTAAATAAAGAATGGATTTTTTTTTTCTAAAAATTGAAAAATCTACGATAAAAATGAAGTGATTTTTTTTCAATATCCAACAGAAAACAACTATTTCCCTGGCTAAAGCCACGCTGGACATTGAACTACTGATATATATTTTGAAAGGAACCTAACTAAAAAGAAAAAATCTGAAAGTAAAAATTTTCATTTTTCATTCAAATTGTAATTTTTAGTTAGGGTCCTTTCAAAATATGAGTTCTTAAGACTGAAATTAAAAATCAAATTTTTACTTTCATATTTTTTTTTTGAGTTAGGGTACTTCAATGTCGAGTAGTTGTTTTCTGTTAGATATTCACAAAAATAACTTATTTTTTTAAGTGGATTTTTCAATTCACAGAGAAATTTTCTATCCCTAACAACACAGAGATGTCCTAGGTATGTCCTTTTTATGTACCGCGGTACAAGGACGATTGGGATTGGGACATTCAGGGGATGTCCCGCAGAGGTTGTCCAGAGGATGTCCCGCAGAGGTTGTCCAGAGGATATCCCATCTGGTACATCCATAGGTTGTCCCATTCATGTCCCTAATATTTTTGATATCCATTATAATATATAAAAGTCGTCGACACCCATCAAAATGTTGATTGAAAATTGAAAAGTTGATATTTTGTTTTGAAAATGTTTGTTTTTCTTCTGGAAAATAATTATGAAGGAAATGGAAATATATCTCAGAAATTTCTGGGAAGTGACCATTTTGCAACAGAAAATTATTTATGCATTATATACCCTTAATCTAAATTCTTAAGAATGATACAAATTATACCCAAATCCCAAACACAGTTGCATTTTGGTTTCTGTAGCTTGTCCGGTTTGGCTTTGGCAACATTGTTTGAATTCTTTGGTGATCTGTCAACAATGTTAACCTCACTTTGCATAATCTGCAAGTTTCTAACTTTACTTTGTTCGATGTGAAAAGATTAGCGGCATCCTTATTGTGTTTGACGATTTCTGTGAGTATTTGAAGCATTTTGTCAGTTATAATGTTGTGTATTACATAGTTGAAAAATTGAAATGATAAGTTGAGTTTAAGGTTGGCAAAACAATTATCAAAATATTGAATTAATCTTTTGGATCAAAGACTGATTGTTCCAATAATATGGTTAATCGATTCTGAATATTATGTTCATAGTATATTCATTAATCTATTATAGATCCACATATTAATATAATGGATCGTATGAGGAAGGTATCCTCAAGACTTGGGAGAAAAAATACACTGAGTAAATATTGTAAAAGGGCAAGAAAACTTGGAAGAAAAAATGAGGAATCTTGAGAGGCTTGAAGTGGGCCTTTTACAAGTTCAGATAAAATTCCTGAAGTTGATCAATGTGATTCAAGTTCTGAAAATTTGTCTGATTGTTCTCTCCTTGGATAATTCAGCCCTACATTCAGAGAAGACCTAGTTAAAAATTATCCTGTTGAGAACTTCCATGAAAATATTGAAAAAGGTGTAAACATAAATTCAAAGTTAACTGAATGGGCCTTGAAACACAACATAACACATGCAGCAATAATACTTGGTGAGAATTTTTATCTATTATTGTAAATCATTAAAGAGCTTTAACATGATATCTGTATTAGTAGTTTTTTTTTTCATTGTCTTTTCCAGTTCACCCACAATAATCTTTGTCTGTCTGTAGCTATTGGCAATAAAAAACAGATTGAGGAGGCTTTGCAGAAGTTTTCAGGAGGACCCAGAGGAGAGAAGCCACAGAGAAAAACATAATGCATTGCCTGCAACAAATGCAACACCTTAATATGTGTACAATTTCCAACTAATGCACCTAGTCTTTTTTTGTTTATTTATCATATGAATTTATATATCGAATGAGTTTTTGTTTGTCGTTTTTTTATTATCAATTTTAACACAATATAATTTCTGAATTAAACCGTTTTTTGTTGGAATCTTTGGATTTATTTTTTTCCATATTTTCCATGAAATTTCCAAATTAAATGAATGGACAGTCGGGGGGGTTTACTTAATTGGAACATTTACTGGGTTGTCCCTTTGATGTCCATTGTCAGGACTTGGTACATCCCTGGGATGTACCAGAAGGACATCCCTTGGGTGTTCTTTTCGGTGGAAAGTAGATGTCCCTGGGACATCCCTAGTATGTACCATGTCCCGTCAAAGGATATCCCAGGGACATCCTAGTAGCAAATGAAGGACGTCCCTGGGATGTACGTGTGTTGTTAGGGATTCAATATTCATTTGAGAATGCTACCCGTTCCTTTCAAATAATATCTATCAGATGTAGTTGTCCAGCGTGGCTTTAGCCGGGGAATTATTTATTTTCTGTTAGATATCCACAAAAAATTACTTAATTTTTCAATTTTTAGAAAAATCTCTCCAATCAATATGCAATTCAATATGTTTTCCTTTTCCCCATGATTACCCCCAAAAGGTTGGCTTGAACGATGGGAGACTGTTACTAAAGTGTATCTTTGAGTCGCAGATTATGAACACCCTGTTTATATTTTCAAACAAATCAATGAAAAAAGTGTTCCGCAAAAGGAAATTGTTCAGTTTAGAGTCCAATTCTAAGGAGACAGGAAAGTATCATTATAAAATACTAGCTTGTACCCGCGACTTCGTCCGCGTGAAATTTGTATTTTTCCCTGTTTTTCTTTGTATTTGTTCCATCTAGGTTATGCCTGTGGCTTTGCCAGCTTCCCGTTATCCCGTTTGTGGGTTATCCCATTATCCCGTGTCCCAACATCTCATTATCCCGTTACCTCGTTACCCCGTTATCCCCTTATATACAGGGTGTCCCACACTTGATGGCCTATTAGACGTTTCTGGAGAAAGGGACAAAGGATAATTTTGAAAATTTGGTTTCTTGGGTAATTAGTTCCCCTCTATCGATTCAAAATATTTTCAACGCTGCGGCGTTGCCGCTTATATTGAAAAGTGGCAACAATTTTGATTTTTTGAATGAGACACCCTGTATATTATTGCATTTATTACTTTACGATCATTTTTGTACGATACTTCCAATACCTATCCCAAGCGGTTTTCGAGAAATTCATTTGATTTCTTTATTTTTTATGCAAAACATAGCTTCAATTTCTCGGTTCATGCAATATTAGTTTTGGCAAAGACTGTTGTGAAAAAAATACAAAATACCAATATCCAGCCAACAGTCAGAAATAGATATGGGACATACTAGACAAACATTTATCAGATTGGGGAGTATAAAAAAAGATGTATGAATGTTTTTCTAAATTGCCAACAGATGTTTTTCAGGCACCTTCTATAGTCGATTCATTTAATTTCCAGAAGACTCTTCCACATGAATCAACTATTTATCAAATTTGAGTCCTGTGAAGATATTTCATATTGACTTGTACTCATTTCGATAGTTGATAGAAAAAATATAAAACGATTACTATTTAAGAAACGGTGAGAGATAGGTATAGGACATGCTTGGTGAAAGTTATTGGTATTTTTCAGTAGAATCCGAATGTGGCATGATATACATGGTGTTCCATTTAAATAAAATGACTTATGGCCGTGTTTCCTAATCACCTACAAGAATATGTTTTTCAGACACCACCTGTATAAAATATGGTCAAATCATTCGATGTTACTGAAATAATTTAATATTTTCTGAGTGGAAATTGAATTTGAGTCCTGTGTGGGTAACAGATAAAGAGGTATTTGAATTCAAGTTGGTCCCATTTTGGTAGCAAAACAATAACAAAATAATCAATATTCAATAAACGGTAGATATAGGTAGGTATACGACATGCTCAGTAAAAGTTGTTTGTATTTGTCAGTAGAATCCAAAAACAGAATGAAATACTGGGTGTTTAACCATTTGAAAGTCGATATTAGTTAAAGTAATGTGGCAACACTGCAGTATTTTTATCTCAGGTCTCCAGAAACGTCCAATAGGCCAGCGAGTTTGGAATACCTGTATATTAATCATTCTTTGTATAATCAGTTCGTCATTTTATCTGTCATACACTTCAATACACCACAGAACCTTTTGCATGTTCACGCTATAATTTGATCACATTGACCATGAATATAACAATTCATCAAAACTTCGTTTGATAGTTATTGCCTTCCATTTTGATTTTTTCTGATCAAATTTTTGTAATGAACGCGCAAACGTTTTATTATTGATGCACTAATTGTGAATTTTTATAATGAAATATTCCATGACCTTTAAAAAAAAATATGACAAAATAATCCGATTTTTATAGAAACTTATTTCGGAAACCAGACTATTTAGGGTAAGGAACATGATACATCATTTGAAAGGAACTTCAATTGTCTTCAGGATATTCGATAATATACAGGGTATCCGTTAAAAAATGTACTTTTCACCATTTTTGTATCTATCGGCAAAATCACAAATTTTGAACGACCCTGTATATGGAGAACGAATTCCCCTAAACATAATTAATGCACAGAACATTGGTAGACACTCCCAGAATTTCAGCTTTGTTCGAGCCAAATACCGCAGTATTGAACATTTAATTGAAGCTATATTTTGCACAAAAAATAAGGAAATCAATTAATTTCTCGAAAACCGCTTGGAGATAGGTATAGGGAAATATACAAAAATGATCGTAAAGCAATGGCAAACCAATAAATGTAATAACATAGAGGGAGTCTCATTTAAAATATCAAAGTTGTTGCTACTTTTCAATATAAGCGGCAACGCCATCTTAAAGTCCTCTTCGGAGGACGGCACATCTATTGTCTTATCTCGTGCTCATTGATGAGAAGGCTACAGCTGCGAATATGCTACTACGCTACAGTTAGTAGGGCACTTTAAACGCGCACCTTCCTTGTCAGGTGGACCCCCATCCAAGTACTTAACGCGCCCGACATTGCTTGGCTCAGATATCGATAAGACCTGACTAGCCGCCGGTGCCCATTGGTTGCACTTGATTGTGAGGAAATGTGGTTTTATTGTAACATATCCCATTGCCGTCATCGTAGCCATATAAAATACAAGTTTTCAAGTCTAATCACAGGCTTTCGAACAAAAAAAGTTTCATCAAAATCGGTCCAGTAGTTTTTGCGTGATGCTCGAACAAACAAATAAACAAAAAGACAATGGACTTCCTATGTCCTGACGTCATAAGTAGGCGGAGCTTAACGAACTTTTCCAAACGAATCGATTTTAAATGTTAAAACGCCATAAGAAATTATTTATTTGTTTATTGTTCCTGCTTCCGTTGGTAATAAGGATAATTGCGTACATTTTTGAGTGTGTCAGTCAGGTAGGTAAGGTTTTTAATGAAAATTCAAGAATTGTTGTTTGTTGAGGTTATGTTATTTTTTCAATTGAAATATAGTGACTCATCATCTTTCAGATATAGAATGGCTTCAAAACATGTTTTAAAGTATCCTCTATAAATGAAGTCCTCGATAATGATAATAAAATCATTAAAAAGGGTAAAAATGCCTGAATTGTTTGGAAAGATTCGCCAAGCTCCACCCACTTTTGACGTCAGACTTAGGTAGTCCATTACAATTTTATAGTAGGTACTGTAGATTTTCTCGGTTTTTGAGTAAACCATACATAAAGTTGCATTCGAATCGGTTAAATAATAATCTGACTTCCCTATACAAAAATTACATAAAAATAGGCTATGATCCTTCTCTGAGAATGTAGGATCACTATGTAAAAAGTTAAAAAGTTGAATTCAAATTGGTTGGATAGTTTTCATGACAATCATACAACATACAACAATCATACAACATACAACAATCATACAACAAATATACAGGTCGAATATAGAATCTCCAAAGTTAATTGACAATACATACCGGATAACTCGATGTCATCTGCATGTTGTTCTTGTGCACTTTGGTCTTCCTTTTGCAGGCGCTTGAAAGAAAAGTAGCTATAATGAATTTTGGAGCTGGAGTTATTAAAAATATCGTGTTTATTAGTTATGAAGAAAAATGTATGGCTGAACAAGTGGTAATAATCCAGTTTTCCATTTAAAAATTATTTCTAAGTAGAAGAAAATAAGAAGCCGTAGTTTATTTCATTTTTGCTTACGTTCGTTCCATCAAGAAAAATTCGTAAAAAAAATTTTGATTAAAACACAGAAAAAATCCATTTATGGGAATATCTTGATAACTTGAAGACAATATTGAGGTACTGGAATTGTTTTTTTAAATGTATATGCTCTGTTCAGTCTTCAAATACCCATATACAGTATGTCCAATTAAGTGGCACCATATGGAAAACTTTTTTATTATTTGTTTTACGAAAAAAGTTTTATATGCCAAACCCAAAATAAAATATTCAGATATCAATTTTTTGCATTTGTATACGAGGTTTGTCAAAAAATTTAAATTTTCTCAATAGTAAAGTAACTTTTTTTTTCACAATTTGGACAATATTTATTGAGAAAAGTTGATCCTAATTGAAAACTACGGTCAGATATCTAATATTATCCATCTACCATGAAGAAACAGATTTTATTATATTTACTAACTTTTCTCTGATAATGTATATCTACAGTCGTCGACTTTTAATCTAGGATGCACTGAAAAAACAAATGTTCATCAATACAATAAATGTTTTATGATTTTCAAAATTAAATTATAATTTATTTATACCCAAAAATTATTAAATAAGTTTTTTCATGGTAGATGGATAATATTGGATATCTGCCGTAGTTTCAATTAGGATCAATTTATCCATAAAGATTGTCGATATTGTAAAAAATAAAGGTAGGTACTCTTGAGCAAAATTTACATTATTCGACAAACTCCGTATACAAATGCAAAAAAATTTATATCTGATTATTTCATGTTGGGATTTAGGCCATGCAGAACTTTTTATCAAGAATAACTTTTTTTCGTAAAACAAATAACAAAAGTTTTCCATATTGGACACACTGTTCAATCATAACGCATCCGATTCCCGTGATTGCTATTGGTCCATCGGCCATAAAATCCCCATGTTTCCATTGGTAACAATCGAATTTAGAAGAATTAAAAAACAAAAAAGTATCAATTCATCAAATTATTGCCGATTGGATCGGCCAATATCGAGCGAAGGTTCGGATACGTTTTGTTTGTATTTAGGTATTCGTAAATTGAATAATAGTTTCCCAGATAGAATAACTAGTTGTAGTTTATCGCTGTATTCAACAAACAACCTGTATTAAACAATATTATATTCAATAATTATGATAATCAATAGTCTGGGAGACGCCCAGCAGACAAACCAAAGTCTTATCGCCCCATCAGTCTCAACTCCATTCTCTTGAAAACAATGAGAAGTGAACTTCTTCTGAACAAACGACTTCACAAAAATAGTTTGCAGGGAAATCGACAATCAATGCTCTATAATGCTTAGTTGAAAGCAATAAAAAGAAATACTCGTTTGTATGTAGTGGCTCTGTGTATTTATAGATATAGAGGGTGCCTTCGATGACACTCCACATGACTCCATTACTAGATTGGAGTAGAGGAATATAAACACATCACTGATCGAATACATTCAATGCTAAAAACTTTAATAATTGTGGCTACTCTCGGGGTGAGCTTCTATCGCATTTGCGCTAGTCACTGATCGTTGAAAACCTGATAGTAATACACGACTCAAGGTTGGTCGATATTATAGTGGCAAATATGATGGGATAATATACAACCGCATGTAGGCAGCCCTGAACATAATCAGAAACTGGTGCAAAGGAGCGACTCATTGTGAATTCTTACTAAACAGTACTGGTTCTGTTCGCGTGGAGTCAATAAAACGAACTGAAAACCCAACCCTGAATGGAACTCAGCCATTTTCCAAGAAAGTTCAATATTTGGTAGTTGCAATCGACCAAAAACTCATATTGGATAATCATACCAACATTTTTTTCCAAAGCTAAAGCGGCTACCTGGTTTGAAGCCGAAAGTGGTCTATTGGTCATATCAAACGATTATCGAATACATGGTGACCTATGCCTCAAAAACCAATCTGCAAAAAGTGCCGCCGTTAGCCTGTCTGGGAATCACAGGGGCAATATACACATGTTCACCGCAGTATTAGAGGTGAGGCTGAACCTTCATTACACACACGTACAGTGCCATCAGACTGCACCAGGCATCAAACCAGAAAGCTGGAATTTCTCCAAGAACCCAGCGAGCACAAACATCCCTGGGAGGTTTTGAGATGTTTTGAAAATGTCGGCATGAGGATGTTTTTTTGAGACGCGAAATGCACTTCTCAAAGAGGACTTCAAAGGATGTTGGAAGTATTGTATTTGTTCTTCTGTGACATTTCTTGTATGCCTACTGAGAGGTATTGGCGAAGTCAAAAGAATGTTAACGTGTAAATGTTCTTTCTAGACATAACATAGTTCGCCTTGAGAGGTTCATCCCAGATATTGAATATATATTTATTGTCCAGTTTCATAATGGTTCTCGACAATTTTATTTAATAACTTGATCATTTCACACAACAAAAAGTTAAACATTTATGAATTAATGTAGAATATTTATATTTTTTCGACCCTCACTTTAACTATTTATTTTATTTTGTATTCCTTCATTTTAATACAAATACCTCCTATTTTACACAGAACAGAAACAACATTCGTATATTTTCATAAGCAAATTAAACCAATATTATTCATTTTAATAAATACCAATGTCCAGATGACTACAATCCACTCATTTTCTGCTTTCATTTTAAAATTCCATTGTTACAATTTGGCCATTCAGTGTGGTACACCTGATAAACCTTGCACTTGTATGGCACATTGAATACTGTATTCAGTACACTAGATAGCATTATAATTCTACCTTTCCCTATCTGCGTTGTTTTGGAGTTGACGGCGTCGGTTGTTTTTTTTTTCATTTCCAACTGAGAAAAACGTGGAAAGTGATGAGGGTTTAAAGTGTCGTGAACATTATCAATTATATAATGGATATTTTTGATATCACTGAATAAGTAAATAATTCAAGTACTACATGAATTAAATGTATTAGCATAGTCCAGAAACATAATATAACCTCACAAGCATACAATGTGTATTTGTTGATAGGGTGTTCGATTCTGTAATGACATGGTCAAACTGTATCATTGAAGATTCTTGAAAAAATACGACCTGTTTTCTTTATCATTTTTCCTTTAGGAACTTTGTTTGTTTTCAGATATGATTGGAAAATAAAAAACAACTTCTCTTTTCCAACAATTATTGCGACCTGAAATATATTGACTTTCAATAGAATTCATTTGTTTATAAAACTGTGATATATATTTTCTAAAATAAATTCAACTAAATCTTTCTTTTCCAAATACATGAATTATATACCTGAAAATATCATTTGATCTTCAAATGAATTAGTATTATTTCATAAAATCTTCAGAATAATTTGATTCTAAATTATAATTAGTCAACAAATCTTTTTTCCATCAAGATATAATAACAATTATATAACCAAGAAAATTTCAATCTTATTCAAATTTCATTAATACATGAATAGTAATATTCTTAGATAAAATTGTTTAGTAGATGAAATTATACAAATTCAAGATTTAAAAATGTTAGTTACAAAATTCTTTTGAATTTCTGTTGTGTCTATGAAAAGGTTATCATAAAAACTTAGAACAAGTTCTTTTCGTGACATCCCAGGGACATCCTGCGGCGAACATTGACTGTTCTATAAAAGTTCCATTCATGTATAAACAGAACATCGCAGTGGATGTTCAATGTCTCAAATCTCGTACTTTTAACATATCTGATATGTTTGTGTGGGAGAAATTCCATAGGTGTACCAAATGATTTAGTAAAAGAGATACACAAGACGTATCATGGATTTAATATGATTCGCCATAATTTGTTCTTCCGCCACTGAAAACTACTTATCCCAGGTAACAGTAAACAAAATTGAATAAACTACACTAGATATCCACTTATTTACCTAACAAACGTAACCTTTCAACCGCTGAATGTCATGACACCGCTGCACACGATGACAATCATGTCCACTCTGTTTTCCCCCTGTCTACCTACCATTTTGCTGTATTCACTCTATACTGATGAATCCAAGATGGGTGACAAGGCTGGAGTGGGAGACCTAGATTTGAACTTTCAAAACCCCAACAACTTGGGACTGTAAACTATTCCGGAGACAACTGGATGGGAAAATATCAGTTCACCCCGATGTGGGTGCCAGGTCACAAGAGAATTGAAGGCTGTTAGCCAAATTTTAAATTTAAGATTTTTCATATTTGCATATTCATCAGAAAATTCACTTTTTTCATAAAAAGTTTCAAACAAGAAATTTCTAGCGAATCGTTCTGTTTGTACAATTCGTGTTTCTGAGAGTTGAAAACAACGCGACGGGTCATTCAGTGGAATGGACCAATCGCAAACGCCAAACATGACGTCTTGTAATGGACGCTCATGATGGATTCTTACGTAAGATATAAAATAAATATCAGTCAACTAGCCTGCCTCAGCAGTGCTAGGTGCTAGGCCAGTCACCGACATAAGCGACTAGCTTTGGATGATCTCTTTCTGCTCTTCGATATCAACATTGGAAATTCTTAGTTTCGGCTGATTTCAACAACAGGAAATACAGGATTGCTGAATAACAATTCTAGATATGAGATCATATTAAAAGTCACCAAGGTTCGACGGACTGATACATTCATAAATCTATACCAGCATTGCAGCTGCCAATTTGAGTAATTGGATTTCGTCTTCGTGAATAAATATTGCATTCCTTTGCTCAATTTATTCATTTATTGGTGATTGAATTTCTACATCCAGTACTAACGTCCACGTCAATTTATTATTCTGATCAGGCACCAAACCTGATCTATAAAGAATTCTATGACAATACGACAAAGTAACAAATCAGTTCGACGTTCCAATGTTCCAGTTAAAATCAACCCTGAATTTGCTGTTCACGCTTGCCAGGCTTTCGGACATCATCCCCTCTGAGGCTGGGGGGAAGCGTGTTTCAGTTTGGCGTTTTTCTTGGACATAACATACGATACATCGGGAGTGGACGTGGAACACGGCATTGCACTGAAGTAGAGCGGCTTAAAACGACTCCTCTCTCAATGGTGCGGCTGACGTGGAGCTTCCAAACGGTGTTAGGGTTTGATAGGTTGCGAAAACGTGTAGATTTCTGTATTTATTAAGGCCCTTCTTCACGTTGGCCAATACGTATGGCCAAAATGTAGAAGGGGGGTTTGTGTCACGTTGGTAGGTATCGGAGCGTTGGCCCTCACGTTGGCGTTGGCGCGAGATCCGAGTGGTGTCGGTTTTTCAATACAGATCAAAGGATATTGGCGGAATGATATCCGCCGCTTCCACACGTTGATCACACGTTTAGTTTGCAACGAGCTCCCAGAGTGATCGCACACGATTTCAGTACACTTCACTCTGTTTCTGTACACACTTTGGTAGTATTATATGCAGTAAATAAATAAAACCGCGGAGGCCGTTATCACCTCGATTTCCATTTTAGATTTGATGTCCGCACATTGGCCTGAACCGATGCAAACTGAACGACCTTCCAACGTGTGGACAACTTCACAAATTTCTAGGCCAATATGACTGCCACACCATTGGCACATAATTGGCCAACGTGAAGAGGGGACTTTAGATAGGGCTCGTAGGGTCAAACCGGAAGTGACTTTCAATTTTTATTTTTCTCAGTTGAAGGTTCCTTGAACGAATCGGAGATAATGAAATTTTCAAATTTGTATCTTTCGAAATGGCTGAGATAATCCATTGGAACAGGTATACTGGGACACCCGGTATATCCAATAATTCAATTCCATCTATTGACTGAAAAAGGGATGAAAGAAATCTGCTATATCCGTTTTGGATAATAGTGTTTTTGTGAAATGTTGTTGAAATGCTGATTATTGTGTTGTTTTTAAGTTTAATTCGTAATTGAAAACAAGAATTGAACCAAACTTCAACAATGATCATTTTCCTAATTTTGAGATTTTTTTTCCGATAGCCATATTCTGAATACGATAAGTTACTGACAAATTGAACATTTCTTCAAGACAATAGTAATTTGGTAAATATCGGGGCATTTGATCTTCTTCACTTCTATATATTTTCTTGATATACAATATGTCATTTTCAGATTGTGGAAGGTAAAACTCTAAACCATATCAAGTTCAAATGTATCATTAACATTTTCATATAAGTTGAGTTCTTCTCACAACTCATCAAAGAATATTCCTCTAGACTGATTTTAGCTGGTCTTTGCTGGCCCAACAATGCGCATTCACACAGAAAATATCAGAATTATTATCGGGTGTAATATAACTAGTGCTATGATTATCATCGGTGATAGCAACGAGTTCTTAAGGATTTAACGAGTGCTATTACTGATGAAAAATCATTGCACAAGTTATATTTGGTTAGAGAATATAATGAACGATATCAGATAAAATAAACTTCTTAACGTCAAACTGACAATATACAATTTCCATAAGAAATAGTTGACGGGTAACATGCGGTGATCATGGCAATATCATCGGTTTGATAGCCTCTTACATCTGTTGTTTTATTGTCGCATCCAAATACATTAGTCGGAAATGTACCATGTGACACGTGAATTATATTCTGACTGAAAATATATTTGGTTCTAACAGTATATTACCTATGATGCATTGTACGTTCAGATGAATTTTGACGCGGTGACCATAGCCACTGGTGGTGTCATAAAAAAACAGACAGAAAGTGTAACTGGCACTACTTCTGCCCATACATAGTGTAGATCAGCGCAATAGGTTCTGAACAGTCTTCCTACCTCACGTAGGTACGCTCCACTGGGTTTGATGCAGGATACCTAACTGAACTATAAATACTTCATTTCACCATCTCCTAAACATTTCATCCAGATTTTAGAAGTAAATTGATTTCCTAGATCCTGCAAAATTATTTTCACCATTCAATACTTTGGAAAATACCGTGTACAACGTATTTTGTAAAAAGGTTCAGTATTACAAAAATGTATTGGATTCACGACTTCTCATGAGAGGATACAAATCCATAGCAATTATATCCTCTTTGTCTTCATGGACGATGCTGCTTTGGGGATGGAGCAGACAAAGTAGAGAATTTTGCTCGCTGACAGTTATCACAGCTTTTCACCTCCTTTTTTAATCTTCGGTGCATATTTGTCCACCAAGTTTCTTCAAGCATGGTAAACCAGGTCTTGTGAACTCCAGGATGTCCAAAATCAGAGTGAAATTCCTCAATGAACTGCTGGTTGGGCACACAAAGTCGGTATATGTGCTCATCATCACCTCTTTTGTTAGAATGTTATCACGTAGTACAAATTGGCTTTGGATCTTCAGATCAGTTCCAAGTTGATTTCAAATCTGACCCAACTTTTCATCTTCATCCTGATATTTTCCCATATTTTCACAATGGAAAGAAAAGTATTGGAAAGTTTTATATTCAAGATTAAACTTCGATCACTTGAAAAAAAAGTCTCGTACATGCATGTCAAGAAAGAGCATAAGCAGCAATAGTTCCATTGTCCAGGTACACATCTCACATCGAAAGAAAATTCTTGTAATTCTAATGCCCAGCTAGTTATCCTAGCAGATAACAACGGCACGTATTTTCCAAAAATTACTAGAAGAAAAAGAACATCGATTTTCAACAAATATACAAAACAATCAATCTTTTGTAGACAAAACTGTAATCAATTCAACATCAAGAGATTTCGGAAATGAAAAAATGGTGTTAGCAAAGGGGCTGAACTTCGCTGATGCTCCTAAGGTGGTACCAATTCTAGAAATAGTCACAGCCATAGATGCAACAGCTCAAAATTTACCGCTAGAAGTTATTGGTAATTACAGATCTGAATGCAAAAACACATTCACAAAACATTATCACCCCAGAAGTAATTTGAGTAAATACGAGAAAATACTTCCATCTGATAAAGGTAATGCCACAGTCATCATGAACACAGTCGAATATGAAAACAAATTGACTATCTCAAAAAACTCAGATTCCTCCACAACACCGAAAAAAGTCTACAAAAATGTTGAAAGAATATACTTTAGAAAACAGAACTCATACAACTTGTCTCACACCACAGCCAACCTCCACATTTCTATGGTCTACCAAAATTCCACAAACCAAATACACTATTGAGACTTATTGTGAGTTCCATTAGATCCCCCTGTCAGCAACTAACTAGATATCTCCTCCGCATGCTACCACTTACATCTGGAAACACAGACAGTTTCATAAGAAATACCCCTCAGTTTATAGAGGAACTAGGAGGATTACAAATCCAAGATGAGGACCTTTTAGTGAGTTTCGCTGTTGTAAGTCTTTTTAAAAATGTTCCGATAAATGAAACTTCAGGAAATTGTGAATACTGTGATAGTCTTTTCTAACCTCCCAAACCTCAAATTGCGCCATGTGATATCACTAGGTTCTTGGGAGAAGGGTCAGGATGGGACGTGCCAACATAAAGCCATTTCGATGATAGCTGTTTAATGTCACATCAATACTACAGATCACTAGGCACAGAACAATCGGTGCAGGTGGAAGGTTGGTGTGCTCTTAGTGCACTACCACATTACAGAAACCAAGTTAAAAATTGACCCATCATTGAAAGATAGAACAAGGATGGTTGTAAAAATAACAATGGAACTCCTGAAATTATGTACAGAAAAAACCTATTTCCAATTCAAAAATTAATACTATCAACAGGCTTTCGGCATTGCTATGGAATCTCCATCATCTCCCATTTTAAGTTATATTTTTATTGAACACTTTGGGGAATCTCACATTGAAACCTATCAGAAATGTCCAAAAGTGTGGTGGAGATATGTTTATGATGTTTTCGCCATCTGGAACCAGAACACAGATGAATTGAATTCATGTTTGGATCATATAAACAAACAAGAACCAACGATTAAATTCACATAGGAATCAGAGGAAAATAACCAACTTTACTTTTTAGATATAATGATAAAAAAATCAGATCATATCAACACAACTGTTTTCCAAAAGAAAACACACACTAATGGATATCTCAACTTCGACTCTAACCATCACGCAAGTGTCAAAATCTATAGTTAAATGCCTCTACAATAGAGCAACAAGATCCATACTGATGAGTAATACGTATCTATCTACATTTGTGGAAAACACTCAAACAAAACCGAAAAACACAGAAGAAAAAAAAATGTGTATACAATATACCATGTTCTTGTGGAAAAAGTTATACTGGTGAGATATCAAGACGAACATCAAGATCATATTAAGTATCGACAGATCACAGGTTCAAAATTATCAGAACATATTTTGAAATCCAATGGCTACCACATGATAAAATGGAATGACAATTCTAACCAAAAAAACTCATAAGAGGAGAAAAATAAAAGAATCCGGCTTCATTCTTTTATCTGGTGAAAACTGTATACCAATAATTTTTTTCTGATATGGAGCACACGTGGAAATCCTTATTGGAAGATCTTGCATTTGGCATAGCGATAATGGATTGACTCCATTATCCGGACAATATTCCATAATTACTTACATCAAATAAACGAGACAATGTGTCTCACATAATAAGATGCCTAAAAACCCTGGTGTATTCACTGATTCGATTTTGTTTAGAATTTTTGGGGGACCAAAATGAAAATCGTTAAATTCTGCTTAGAACTTCATTAGTAGATGGCGCGGTTAAGGAATGTTTGTTGTTTGTGTCACGCAAAATGTCAAACTTCAAACCTAAGAAATTTTCTTTTTCTGTCAATATTACTTCATGCAAAAAATTGTGAATTGATCGTTCACAAAGATTATAGCTCTACAAACAAGATCCCGCTCAGAACAGTTGGCGCGAAAATGAGATGAAATCCTCGAAACTTACTACATTGTTTACATCTGTCTGTAAAAAATCTGATTTTTCTTGAAGTCTACCTGGCGATTTTTCAAAGTGATTTCTTCTCGAATGGCCTTTTTGGGATTATGGAAACTTCCACGAAGGAATGAGGAAAGGTAGGAGAGTGGACTGATGTATCTAGATGATGAATTAACTTGAAAATTGAGGGGATTGGAAAATGTCCCCGATGACATTGTTCCATTAAACTTTCCGATACAAACTATTACCAAGCCATTCACTGCCCATCTCTGCCAGACTATTACCTCTCTAACAACCTTCTGACATGAACAAAATCAGAGAGTTCATTGTAGATATTATAAAATCTGTTGATGAAGTTGAGAAATCGATGAATCCTGGTGTGCGACAGTCTAGGCTGCTTCCAGCTATCTTAGAATGACTTCTCCGGAAAAGGTGAGCCCTACTTACAAAGGTGAGGGGAGAAAATAATATAAATGCTTCTCTTTTATTTTTCAGTAACAGAGATAATCGGAGAAGGAGGGTGATCTAAACCAAGCAGTTGTTCGGAAGAACCAGGCCCACTCCCAAGATCGTTTAGGCTAATGACTATAAAAAGGATAATTATCACTTTTTACTAAACGCACGAATTTCACAAGTAAGCGTGGACTTTTCATTGTATGAAGATATCTTAATATTGCCTAGTGAATTCCAAACCGCCACAGAGGGTCCCATGGCTCTTTGGAAGAAAATATCCACTATATTTAGAATTTTCAAATACTTTTAGTCAGAAGATTGTCATCTCATGGGAATTTTTTTATACAAAACATATATAATATAAAAAATAAATATAAAAGAAATAATAATAATTATTTGACTTGCTAGTTACTAGATACATTACAATCACAAGTTGAAAAAAATTATTACAATGGGCAAAGGTAGCTCAGAGAAGATTCAAATTAATTTATACATATAAGAGTCATTTTACTAGTAGTGGAGTAATATTAGATTTTAGCTTCAGAAAGATAGGGGACTTTTCCACTGTGCATTAGTGATGATGTAAGGAACAACATATAAAAAGTTACCAACCGTAAAGTGTGTGCTCAATTTATTATTTAACAAATAAGTTGCAAAATCACATTGTTTATTGAATATCTTAAAAAATATATAAATTAAAAAAAACTGATACCGCCATTCGAAAGAATGGAAGATTTTACATGAAAAAGGTATATAAATATTTTTTTCAAATGAAAACTGTAAGCTGCAGATTTTTTTTTCTAACGTACGAAAACGTGAGGTAGCGACACCTAAGTGCATCTCTTGAGGAGCACGTAGCCACGAGCGCGCTTCACTTAATTTGTTAAAACTTTTGATCTAATTGATAAAATTGAGTTAACAAAAATTTAAATGAAAGAAGGAAAAAGTAGCTAAGAAGATGTCTTGTTTTCAAATGTAAAAAAAATTAATAGGAATAGTACATATATGAAGTTAAGTAGAATTTTGTATAAAATCAATTAAAGATCTACCATTCTTTAAATTTTCAAGATAAACATCTGAAATTTGTACAGTGCAGTACCAAAATGACACTTAAGAAGGTGTGCAAATGAAAAAAAATCATAAAATTGTATTTAAAAAAATACAGTCGTCAAAATATTGAATCATTTCAAAAAATTAATGAATGAATTGTATATTGAATATTAAAAAAAATGAAAAAATAATGGTGCCACTCGCAAAAATGAAAAATTCCGCATCAAAAAGGTAAATAAAATTTTTCTTAAAATAAAAACTGTAAGCTGCAGAATTTTTTTGCTAACGTGTGGAAAAAATGTGAGGCGGCGACTCTGAGGAGCACGCAGCCGCGAGCGCTTTACACTAAATTTGTTATAACTTTTGATCTAATTGATTAAATCAACATAACAAAATTTAATTGAAAGAACAAAAATGTAGCTAACGAGAAGTCATGTTTTCAAAAGTGAAAAAATATGTATAGGAATAGTACGTAAATGAAATTACGTCAAAGCAGAATTCTGTCAAAAATCTTATTTTTTTTTATTTTCAAGATACATTTTCACAGATTACTCTCAAAATGGCAAATCAAAAATAGCTTTAGATATGTCGCAAAACACTTCCTTCAGACTAGAATATAGATTTTTCAGAAAGCGAAAGAGATTGCATCTCCCGTACTTTTATTGGTTTGAAAGCTAAATTAAGTAATTATATGTAATTTACAGCACTTCATAAAATCATTATCCGCTCCATCATAAGATTTTTATCATGAGCAAACAGGGGCAAAAATACAGAAGTACCAACTTGGTGGAGCCGTATCAATAGAAAATTTACCATACAAAATAAATTGGTACGGTTCATAATTAGAATTATTTCGGAACACCTCTCGAAAATTTTATATAACACTGACATAAGTACATGGAATAGTTTGTTCTGAAATATGTTACATCGATCGATCAACCTCAAAATATTTCACAACGAATTGACATAACCTTAAAGGCGACAAAAGCACAATCACAGAACGGATCAGAGACACAAATCACAAAAACGCCCTGTGTGGTCTGTAATTGCAGTTTACTGAATTATGACAAGAAACGACGCCGGCGCCATCTGAAACTCTAGATAACTCCCTTTATCAAGTGGGCTGGTGTCCCCCAGTTTGCCCCAATATTTTACAGGTATAAGTGAATACACCATGGTTTTTAGACATCTTACTCACATCCTTTCGACAGAACTCTTTTGACATTAGTCAAAAAAGATCACGTTCGAAAAACATTGCGAGAAATACAGCAAAAACTGAGAAATGTTCATCCATATTCAAGAGATTTTTGAAAACGGGAACGGATACAGTTCCCAAGACGTCAAGTGTATAATATAGAGAAGTATATTTTAATTCAATAATATTGTCTGATAAGTGAAACTTAGAATACGACAAGTTACTGACTTATAAAATATTTTTCCATCCGTGAAAAATAATTTTGTGTTCGCCTCAACTTATCGGGGAAAAGTTATTTCTTATCATTCTACACTTCCCTGACAGATTGGAGAAGGTTAAAATCCCAAAAAGAAATTTGTGCTTGTAATCACACTCCTGTTACAGGAAAGTGTGGTATAACTTTATGAAAATTATTTAATTATACCCAAACATCCATTGAAATTGCACATACTTCCTGTATCAAGCAATACTGGAAATCCAAAGTTATAAATAGTTATTTCTATTATTGGACGACGATTATCTGCAGCATAATGATCACTTTCCTACTGTGAAACATCTTCCAATTATTTCCTATTTAAATGATGTTTGTTTGCTATGCCCCCATATTCACCACAGGGTGTTACGGGGTATAAAGAATTGACCCCCGGTATGATCTGCCTGCCGTAAGAGGCGACTGAAAGATCAAACCCAAGCCAAGGTGGGAGGCATCGTGTCGAGGGCTGAGTGACTGCAGGGTTTAATATGCAGTCTCAAACGATCCCCTGGGGGCACCAGGCGGCACCCACTTGTATCCCACGCCTTATCGCGGCATGCGGAGCTCTGTCGCGGTGAACTAACATTCCCCAGCTGCTCGTGGAAATCAAATAGATTCTAAAAATCAAAAAAGTATTAAAGGATAGAGGCGAACACGCCCAGTCACAAACAAAAGGCAAAACTGCCCGGTGCTAAGGCTCCACATCAAGCACCAAAACCCAATAACAAGGTTCTTGTAACTTCCCTAGAGGAAATAGAACTACTCACGGATGAGGAAGTGAGAGCTGCCCATCTAGGAGGGGCTGCAAGATTGAAGCTCAAAAAAAAACTTGGAATTGGCCTTGACTACATAGTCGCGGAGAGGTTAGTCATAAAAGAAACTTCCAGAAAAACCAACAACCGAAACAGACTCCAAAGCGGGTTACGATGAAGGGGACTGGAAAAGAGGCTAGAAAAATAACGAAAGAGGCTGTACCAAGCACATCCACATAACGTCCCTGCTCAAGTAGCAGTACACCAGCTGAGAAAGAGACCAAGGCAAGAAGGAGTCTCCTTCAAAGATGACCTCGCCTCAGTCAAGGTTGCCGTGGTAGACAAGGGGTTTCCAGAGACCAAATTGAATCCAGAAAGGCTAATCGAAGTCCAGGACTGAATCTCTGAGGCCCACGACAAAATCCACTTGAGGGACCACAAGTGCACTTTGCAAAATGCACGCATGAACCAGGTTACCTGATTATGACGTGTGCAGATCGCACTAGTGCAGACTGGCTGAGAGATGCCATCCCAACCATAAAGCCCTGGGAAGGGGCAACCCCGGGGGTATTGAAGAGGTAGGATCTTCCAGAAGTAATCGCCTGCACCACCTATATCCCAAACGATAGAGGACAAAGGGCAGAAGCGGAAAAAATCCTGCGAAGGCTGAAAGTCACCAATTACGGGCTCAACACTGACCTCTGGACGGCGTTGGGTAAAATCCCATCGAACAAAAATCAAACCTGGACTTTCTTCATGGATATCACATCCCTGGAGGAACTCCAGAAAAAAGACATGTCGCCCTATTATAACCTAGGGAGAATCAAATTCAGGATTAAGGGAAAATGAAACATGGTACAATCACAGAGGAGGGCACAGATCCCACTCCGGAGATCCTAGAGATCCAGGAGTAGGAATCCAAAGACCCCCAAGGAGTGAGCCCTCTAAAAAATCACGCAGCAGATGAGAGCGGTACGCCCATGGAAATGGGAGAAGCCTCGGAGAAGGCAGAATTTCTTTCTCAAACTTGATGCCATTTGGCAATAGCAACTCGAGCCCGTCGGGCTCGCGTGTCTATTGCCTGACAACAAGTTTTCGAAAATCTGTCGAGTTATTTTCACTTTATTCTCACTCTCTTGTGGTATTACAACTGAAAACAAAGAACCATTATAATTACATACCTCCGAATTTGATGATATAACTTTTTCACGAATACATTTTTTTTTTCAAATGACACCCGCTAGCGACACAAGATTACCTAAAAGCGGCTCTTTGAGATGAATGAACGGATTTCGAATCCAATCAATTACAAGCTTACGAAATAATAAAAAAAAGAAATAACTATCTAATTGAACAAGCAGCTAATAAAAGTATTTCGAGAGTAAACTATTGCATGGCGCCTTTAGGATTTTAATTATTTTTATGGACGGATCAGTAAGCTTTGTATCTTCACTATTTTGCAACATGGGTGTAGTTATATTTCCACGAGTTCTACATCCTATATAGGATATAGTATATCGAAAGTCGCCTTCAGAAAAGAAAATACAAGAACATCGACGCGAGTTCTAACACACTTACTCCTACAGGACAATGCAATTGTCATTATCGAGGGAAAAAATAAAAAAAATATTGTAGGAATCAATAGTATTCTAGATTTTCCACCACCATTCCATTGTCCCTTCAAATACACAACTTACCCTCTTACCTTCTTTCAGATGGCAATAGTGAGCAATTAAATTTTCATCACTGCATAAGTTCTGAGAACAATTTGACACATGATAATTCGATTTTTCCACAAGAGCTTTCATAACAATATGTTAAAATAATTTTTAATTGCTCAATGAATCGAAAATTGGCGATTTAATTATTTACTGAACTATATGTTAGTGATAATCAATCTGTGGATAGTGTTCATATTCAACAAGGATATTACATATAGATTCATGTAGTGAAAAAAGACACAGGACATACATTTTATATTTTTCATAACCAACAAAAATCAGTCAAAAGTGCACATTAAGAATAATGATCACCAACACCACATATACAAAACGTTTGCAAAACTTATCAAATTACGTAATATTTTTAGTGAATTATTCATCGATGAATTACGTGGATGTTTCAATCATTTGTTTTTTTTTATGATATGGAAATATTTTTGATGAATAAAATATTATTTGAATTTTTATTGAAACTATCAATTGTAACCATATATTGACTGTACATAATGAAAAAGTAGAAATAACCCTTTTTTAGGCTATTATTCGCTTCTTCATCAAATTAATGAACTTTTTTTCTCGCGTTCAGATTGAATATATATTAAATCCCATATTACGTAAATTGATAGGTTTCTAAAGCATACCCTCAGTAGTATTAATAAACCCGAAGCAACAATCAACCCTTTCCTCAAGTTTGCACATCAAGTCTCAGCTAAGCTTTCCCTGTGATGTATTTTGAAGAGATCTGTTTCTCTCTCATTAGGCATTGCTTTTTATATCATCAATCATAGAAGGAAGTTGAGTGACCAGTGGATCAGTAGAGAGTGGTGGGTTTTGAACTTGATGAATCGACTGCAAAATGGGCACAGCTATTACCTGGTGAAATTTTATTTAGAAAGTTATTATTTCGCTATGAACTACAGATCCAACCTAACTGAAGACGTTTTAGTCGGTTTGCATTTAATCGCACATCCATCGAAAAATTGTTTTAGAAATGACCCTTTTTGATTTTTAATATAACTATTAACAAATAATCTACCTATTATTCTGAATTGTCTTTGTCTTCAGTTTGCTGGAGTTCTGTGAAGAAGTGAAACGTATCACATGCATTTCAATCGCATCAGCAGATAAAATTAAAGCTCGAAAGATATAATGGAAAGATTTGTAAAATCTGATTAGGATTTCAGGTCTGTTACAAACGGTAAACTGATGTATACTTACTTGGATATTTGTTTAAAAAATAAAAGAGAACCTCTTTTTTGATCAATTTGGTGGAACTGGAAGTTTCTCAGAAAAATCAACAAGTATGCAGACTAAAATATTCCATCAAAATAACTATTTAGATATCTGAGCTCGAATCAATTATTTCAAGATTGGGCAAGTCAAAGAGGATAAGAGCTACGTCATACCAAAAAATCTACGATTTTCTCCAGAAGTCATGAAACAAGGATAGATTCGGTGTCTTCGTGAAGAAAATATTCTTTTCCTGCCCTCCCACAGTAATGAACAGCTGATCTTCTACCTTCTCTAAGGCAATGCACAACTCCATCATATCCTTTCCAATTTGAATCTTCTGAGTATTAGGGTTGCTCAAACTATCATATCTTCCATCTCATTTCTCAACACCGCACGATAAAAATGAAATAGAGTCAACAGAGAATAGGAATAGTAAGGAGCTCTGTGTTGGAAAACATCGGCATCAAAGCGAAGCAAGGAGATTTGTGTTGATTTCATGAAAATATGCACTCATGGGTTAGTCAAAGCAGTGAAAAAGTTTTAAGCAATGTTTCATATCAGTTATTCTCTTGAATTGAAAGCCATGCAATTAGTTTGAAGGTTGTAGACGATGTGGTGACTTGATTACTCTCGTTTCGGACGCCCATCGTCTTAATGAATTTGAAAGGTTTTCACGACGTTTCGAATGCTTGTATCTGCAATCGTCTTCAGGGGAAAATCTTTCAAATCCATTAAGACGATGGACGTCCGAAACGAGAGTACTTAAGCCATGCAATTAGTTTAAATGAAAGAGTTTTTCATAGTGGTAGCCCAACTACTACCATAACTTGTTATACTTACAATGTCTCTATTGTATTCATCTGAATCTTCATCTTCTTCGTCAACTTCAATCATCGGACTCAATAGTTCTATAGCTTCTGCTGGTTTATCCCAAAGATGTTCTTCCGTTCCATCTGGTAATGAATAGAGTTACCATCCAAGTTTGTACAAAATATCAAAAGAAATGAATAGTGGTGACAAATGACTACTGAAATTTCGCCAATATTTGGTAACCCAATAATAATGTATTATATACCAAGATAAAAGCCAGATATGGAAAGCGCCGAGGAATTTATCATGGAGCTAACAAATATTATTTTTCTACTCCCGTATTATAATACGCGAATTAAATATTATCCATTTCAACACGGATTTTCATTTCGAAACAGATTTTGGCCAATAAAAACACGTACTTTTCATTATGAAACGAATTTTAGGCCTATAGAAACACGTACTTTGGGATAATCAAGTGGTATGTTTCTACATACTTGTTTGACATTTAGTTTTAATTGACATTCAAACACTCAAAAGTACCTATAAGTATGTCGAGCAGTGAAGAATTATCTTGTACACCACCAGAAATTCTTGTTTTTATTTTATTATTTATTAGTCGTAGAAAAAATAATGTAGCCAAGTAATGGCTACTAATACCTTGTGCTCGTGTATTAATAGCTATCATTACATGATCGTTGCATAATATACTATTGAGGTTTATATTATGTTTTTTTACCACCGGTTCCTTCATACTTATCATTCATTTTGAATCCGTATATTTGTAACACATGACTCGAAATTATACTACATTTGAATGAACCAAAGCGCTCTAACAAAGTAACCAAATGACGCGAAAAGCATCGAAACAACAAAACCATGGGTAATAAATTCATAAAGGTTAATGTTCCACCACATTGTTGTAAAAAACAATGGACCATTGCTAACCACCTTATTTTTAATCACCTGCCTCACGCTTTATTAGCTTCACCTGTATGTATGTATGAATTGGAATCTTTGAAATCAGTTTTCACCCACAGATGTCCGAATTATTCGAAATTTCGCACACGTATTTAAAACCGGTGACAATACAATAATTTCATAACTATAACCTGATATTCTCACCAAGATCGTCAGAAAAAATTATTTATATTACGAAGATATGG
Organism: Gonioctena quinquepunctata; assembly: GCA_018342105.1. Taxonomy (NCBI): domain Eukaryota; kingdom Metazoa; phylum Arthropoda; class Insecta; order Coleoptera; family Chrysomelidae; genus Gonioctena; species Gonioctena quinquepunctata. Next base: position 150,680 of record JAFIRS010002467.1, on the reverse strand, counting down.
TCAACGCGCTAGCTGGTCTCGCATATTCACCAAAATGTAAAAACTGCCATCCTATGTGGATGAATTAATCGAAGATGTTTTCTCCCCTAGTCTTTTTGCCTATTTTGTAGCAATATGGACTAAAAAGTTAAAATTAAAATTATGGAGGACTAAAAAATGATAAGAATAAAGTATATATATATTATATTAATATATTTATATATATATATATATATATATATATATATATATATATATTTTGTTATGGTTTGCTATTTTGTAAAATAAATATTGTAATATTTTTGCCCCACGTTTTGGGTGCCTTTTGTTATGTTTTGATGAATTGAAAATATAAAAATTGTTTTTATGTAGTGAATGAAGCTAATATTTTTCGTTATTCTTTAAGAGCCAAATTTATATGATATAAATAGATATTTCTGCCCCTGTAATAATAATTGCCAGCGAACGTCACTGTTCTCTCGTCACGCTACCAACAATTATTATTTTCCTTGCCACGGCTAGACAACAGCTGGTACGCTCTTTTCTCAAAAGGTGGCCGGTTCAAAGCAATAGATACACTGCCACTGGTGACTAACTTCAGTTTATTGAATGATCTTTGTTATGTTAGTTGATCATTGTGAGAAAATAAACAACCAAATATCAAAAACAATTATCTTCTTTATTCAGGAAGACTTAAAATTACCTGGCCTACGAGAAATAACTTATACTAGAGTGAATCAAACAAATATTCACGGATAAATAATAAATCAGATCATGGATAGATAAACAGAACCTCACTTTTCGTGAATTAAAATTTTCTGTTATTGTTCAAAATAAAGTGAACTAGCGTTCTTCGAATGTGCAATTGGTTATTTATGAAATAGTTCTGGACCGGAAATACACTATGAAAGTTTTTATACCTGGTTGGAACTGTTGGTGTTCAAACTATACCATAAAACAGGATGTCTCCTCTCTTCGTTCGCTGTCAGGACTGCAATACCAGTATCAGGAACGATATAGATGCGGAAATCAGCATCAGGATCCGTGGTTATATTATATCATCAAGGTAATATTTGTTTTTGTTTCCCAAATAATGGAATTATTCCATTTTTTTATTAGTCAAATTTGTGCGTGCTATCTGCTTGGAAATATTTTTTCATCTTCCTCGAGGCTTTGTTTTCTGTCGCTTAGATACATATTTTTCCTGTTGTTTTTTATTATCAACTATTTTTCCATACTTATTACTTAATTTAATTCTATCTCGTTGCTATTCTCTCACAATTTCTAACTTTTCACCTGACCATCTATTCTCTGATTGGCTATCTTTCATAAAGACGTTTGCTGTTCTCTCATTGGCTACTTTTAGTTAGCTACAATTTCATGTACAGTGTGTTTCAAGTTTATAAATGTGTTGATTACTTTTTATACATGAAAATTTTGTAAATCTAGACTTTTAGTTGTCTTTTGAGCAATTATGGCTTATAAATAAATAGAACTTCAAAAGTTATTCAAAAAAAAATCTCTTGGAACTAATAACTAATCAATAATTATTCTTTTTTGTGGTTTATTTCTTTTTAAAATATTTAACTGGTTTTTCATAACATAACAATATATATATATATATACATATATATATACATATATATATATATATATATATATATTATTATCTTAATATATATAAATTACGCGTCACGTTGTTTGTCCGCGATGGACTCCTAAACTACTAAACCGATTTCAATACAATTTGCACACCGTGTGCAGTTTGATCTAACTTGAAAGATAGGATAGCTCACATCTCAATTCATAGCCGCAATATTATTTTATTGCAAATTATTTGTTTATTATTTGACAGTCACAATTATCTGTTAGCTCCAAACGATTCTAACAGATGGCGGTATCTGTTGACTGGATTGAGTAAGTAGACAGTCACAATTATCTGTTAGCTCCAAACGATTCTAACAGATGGCGGTATCTGTTGACTGGATTGAGTAAGTAGACAGTCACAATTATCTGTTAGCTCCAAACGATTCTAACAGATGGCGGTATCTGTTGACTGGATTGAGTAAGTATTATATATACGGGAATAACGGGAAAGAAAAAACGGGATAACGGGATGACAGGATGACGGGAAAACGGGATAACGGGGTAAAGAAAAAAAGGGGTAACAGGAAAATGGGATAACGGGAAATCGAGATAACGGGACAACAGGAAGCGGAAGGAGTCAAAAGCATAATCTAGATGGAACAACATAAAGGAAAACATAGAAAACAAGAAATTCTACGCGGACGAGAGTTTTCGGGAAAAACATTTTAGGGAACATAGAAATTTGGACAGGACAACGTCTGTCGGGTCAGCTAGTATAAATATATGTTTGGAGAATCTCGAACCTTTTTGTATTTTATTTTCTGTGGGGTATTGGGAGTGTGGTTCAATGAAGACATATAGGCAATGCCTAGTACATATTTATTTTAATTTCAGAAAAACATCAACGTTTCGACGATGGGCTCATAGTCTTCTTCAGGTTGCATAAAATGGAGTAACTTATGAGCTTATGAGCGTATCGTCACTCATGCTTTTGGCAGGGTTGGTAACCCATAGTGTGGTATTGTATTTATTTGAAAGTAGACTGCACCTGATGTAACAGGGATGGTTTGAAAAACCAAATTGTTTCCTCTCGTATGGTTGACAAAACAACGCAAATAATTTTTATAAAAAACACATGTTGGTTTTTGAAACCATCCCTTTACATCATGTGCAATTTACTTGCAAAAAACACAATACCACACTATGGGTTACCAACCTGCCGAAAGCATGATAGGCTCATAAGTTCCCCATTTTATGTATCCTGAAGAGACATCGTCGATCCGTTGATGTTTTTCTAAAATTAAAATGAACATGTACAAGGCGTTGCCTATATGTCTTCATTGAACCACACTCCCGAGACCCCACAGAAAATAATATATTTATTCATTAATGAATATATTGTTGTATTCTCCATAAAGAAGCATATTTTTCTGTAGAATCAAATGAATTATTTAAACTTTCATTTTGCAGTTATTTTGGAATGTGTCCTGTGGTAAATGTAAGTTTCATGGAAATAGTGTGAGAAAATAGGCAAAAGTGAATTAAATATATTATCGAAATCTATTGCTATTCAAATGGTAAATTGCTACTTGCACTACATAAGCATAAAAATCTCAACAACACTTCGAATAATACCTCCACCAACTATAACAAAATATTCCTAAATTAGTATTACCCTTGAAACTTATTCGTTTTTGTTTCTCCCTCTTACTATCTACTCTTTTTAGTGGTCTTTGGTTGGTATCTTCTGGTTTGGGAATATTTTTTTCTTCTGAAATGTCTTCGCCACTCTCAATTTGTTTAGTATCACCATTATTTGTGAATCCATTTGTATGGTCGACTGGAATCACTCCATTTTGGTTATTAGGCTTTGTGTCATCTACGGACTGAAAATAAATGAATTTATTTTCCTGGAGAGTGGATTACAACGAAAAATCTTACTGTTCTGTGTAAAATAGTGGCCTGCTGTTTTGATAATAAAATACTAGCATCTGTTTCTAACTCTTTCCTCTCCCTGTATTTCTTCTCGGTTATGAATATATGATAGCTGCAGCAAATCAGAACGACCACAAAAAATGACGCAAGAACAATAACAACAAAATTTTCCTTTCCATCTTCTTCCTCTGCAGTTGCAGAGTATATCGAAGTATATAGAACTCTTTGTGGTGCATCCTGAACCCAGGTTTTATCAGTACCCTGAGGAATTATTTTCTTTCACCACTTCATCATCAGAAACAAATATGAAACTAACCTGACTAATGTTCAAATTTGTTGTTCCCGATATTTTTTCATGTATTTCATCGAAATCTGAACTACATTGTGCGCTTCTCACTCCATGCTGGTTGATACGTTTACCTTCTCAGTTCCAGTTTTTGTGAATAGCATATACTCCTCTAAAGGTTTCATGACGTGTTCGTTGACTTCAATGAATATATCTGGGAAGTGTAAAACATATATGAATGTAATGAAAATTGAATTTATCGATACTACCTTACTTGATAAGCACCCACTGTATCGTTTATAAGTAGCGAATCTCGGATCATTTGTATCATGACCTCCAATCTGAACTTCATTAGCTCCTTTTTCTGGAATATTTGTAAAGGTCTGTGCGGGAATTTGGACCATCGGGGTTAGTTTTCTATCCACGTAGAGCTCAAAGTCATTGAAATACCTTCTGTAATGCACAGAATGTCTCGCACCATTAATGAAATTTTTCTCGTTAACGGTGGTTGAGAAAACAGCTCCTTCCCTATCTTCCTGAACTGTGAGGAACCCTTCCGTACTCAAACCCACCAAAAGGTAATAACTTCGACTGAAAATCCACAAAATCAATGAAAAACACTAGAGCTGTTGTTTGGGTGGTGATTTTACCTATTTTCGGTTTGAAGAAGCAATAATACCGTATTTTTTTGACTAACATCAACGCTTGAAAATGCTAATTGGAACTTTACGTGATCCACTGATCCATTCAATACATATTCTCTCCATAAAATAGACTCTCCGTTGAACTCCGCTCCCTTTTCTTCAGAACAAAACTCTCCGTAGTAACTTGTATGTTCACATTTACAGGTGTGCTTCTTATTGCGGAAATCTTCTATACATAGTCCTTCATGTTTGCAAGGAACTTCATCGCATTTCATATTGCAATTAGCTATAACACCTGTGAACAAAATTGTGAGTGAAAAAAATTGCAATGTGAAAATAATATGTTTGAACTTTCTCACCCAGATCTGTTTCGTTGACTTTGGAAGGAAGGTCTATCAAATTATCGCCAATCTGAAACCCTCTGAGACAGCCCACGTATCCCGGTAATATTGATGGATAATTAGACACTTTCAACAAAGTTTCAGGGTCAAACCCTCCTAAATTCAATTGAAAATATTCTGTCGGGGGTGCTGGTGGTCGTTGTGGCGCCAGAACCTCTGGAAAATTCAAGGCTGAGAATAATCGTCAATGCAGCAGCGAAAGGGATTTTTGTTCAAAAAAAAATTATTTACACTCACAACTGCCACTCTGATAGAGAAAGTGAATCAAAGTCATTAATTGATTCAATAGTATATAATTATTTACAGATAAACTCTATGGATCTGCATCAATGACATCAAAAATATATGCATCAAAAAAATCATCTGGTAGTTCCAATTAAAGTTCAAACACTTCATGAAGACAGTACGTGGTAAGTTGAGATAATCCAAATTTGGAATGGAGATATGGGGTCAGAACGTCATTGATTTTTCTCGAATCAAAGTTAAAATATATAAATAATTATTAGTTTTAGATTGTAGATTGTAGGGGGATCGATATGGCTCTCCGTACAAAGACCTATAAGATCTTTAGTACATTACCCTTTATCTTCGAGGCACATTATTCCAGGGCTCTTTGCAAAGTTCATCAGTTTCCTGGGGGCTAGGTTCCTAATGTTTGAGGGTGTTAATGAAACCCCTTCGAGGAACTCAAGCCTTTTGCAAAACAGCGCTTGGCAGTCGCAAAGCAGATGTTCTGCAGTTTCAGTGAATTCTCGCAGTAACGGCACAGTTTACTGTCTGATCTAACCATTTTTTTCAAGGTGTTACCTCAGAGGACAATGTCCGATGAGCAGCCCTGTTACCAGTTTCAAGCCTTCCTTGTCCAACTCGAGAAGATGTTCAGCTTTCCTTGACGGTGGGATTAATAGCAATTTCCGAATCAATAAATAAATTCTAAAATCTACCTTTTCGACTGGCCGCGCCATCGGGTGTTTCCCGTTAGGTTGGTTATTAATGTTGTTTTCGTTTGTTGGAGATATTAAATATCGAGTGGAATATCATTAATCGGATATATGTCAACTTCAAATCCATTATTTTGGAGTATTACTATTATTAGTAATATGAGAAAATAAATGTTTTGGGTTGAAATCGACAGGGTGTTGCATTCAATAGGGCTATAATCCACCAAAGACATCAACATTTCACAGATCCACAAAAATAAGGAACTATACTTAAAAATTGACAAATAATTTATACCTTCTCATGGACGATTTGGAAATTTTATAAAAAATAATTTCGTGACCCATAGATCAAGCTTTAGTGATAACAACATTTAGAGATGTAACTTCACAAACTGAAGTTATTGATGATTTACTATTGATATGTTCCTGCAATGATCGGATATGAAGTGTTTCATTTTTCTAGAAAATTGAGAAATACCTTTCATCCTGTTGAATGAGCTCCGGGAGAATCAGCATTCGCAGAAAAATATCAAAATATAAGACCGAAAATTGCACTCGAAAATTCGAAAACATTATGAGCGATTAAAACCCTATCACTTATGATCATACCCTCAACAATTTTCCTGATTATTTTTCAACCAATCAAATGGCCGAAATTTCAAACAAATGTCCAATCAGCTCAGTTTTAATAGTAATAAAACGTCTTCTCGCTGTTTTATACTGATAAAACCATAGTCTATTCGATATTGTTTTGCGAAATAACGACACCGAGGTTGTGTCAAAATTATATGTCAATGCATTCAATTCCTATTTAGGGAAACAGGAAATGCAAAACTGATAAAATAAGGGATTCTCAACTCACTATTACAGTGATTTGATATTTTATTCAGAATATACCTTTTTCAGCATGTTAAAAGCCTCGGGTTTTTAAGTAAGGCAATGAATAATTGAAAACTGTTATTTTGATATCATCAACAACAGTACCCATGGACTAATGGTTAGCGCGTCAGTCTCTCACCCGGGGGGCTCGGGTTCGAATCAATTTCAAGTTTCAAGAGTTTTTTTAATCGATTTCAGATACAAATATATTTTATTTGATAGTGAAATATTTATATATATTTTAGGTTTTTGGACGAGTTCAAGAGCAGTGCATGATCATTGTAAATTAATGAGACACGAAGCATTTAGAATGAGAAGAATTGTTGTAATTTTCCCCGTTGAAAATTCACATTCAATATGAGTTCTGGTAATTTTATCCAGCTTCAAATGTGATTCGGGAAATATTCTCATCAAATATAATTTGGGCTAGAGGATTTTAGCGCAATTTTAAAAAAAATTGCCTTGAGGAAATTTAACTCGTACAATTTGGGGCCTAATTATCAAAGATTATATCACTCAACTTCGCTTCCGTGGTTTTATCAGATAATGAGACCGCAAATCACACTCAGTAAATTTCAAGGCAAAATGCTTTTTCGAAAATAAAAATAAAATAGAGCGATAAAACCCCTAGTACTTATGATATTACCCTCGATAAAACCCCTAGCACTCATGATATTACTCTCGATAAAACTCTTAGCACTCATGACATTACCCTCGATAAAATCCTTAGCACTTATGATATTGCTGATATTGTAACCATAGATGCCTCTTCAGAGTACTTCGCAGCTATTCATCTTAAGACTCAAACAACTAATGTAAACGAAATGACAGGCGACAGGATGGGTAATTAGCCGAAATCAGGTACATACAAAATAAACGCTTTTCATCTAAATATCCAAAGTATAAGCAACAAAATAAGTGAAGTAGAATATTTTCTGCATATAAACAACATAGATATATTGTTTCTTACCGAGAGTTGGGTATCTGAATCAGAAATTGTAAATATCGTTATTTCAAATTTTAAACTTGTAGCATATTACTGTAGAAACACGTCTGCTCATGGTGGGGTATGTGTCTTCGCTCGGGAATTGTTAAAAATTAAATCTAAAGAAATCAATTAATTATGCGTGGATATTCATGGTGAATTTACCTTAATTGAGCTAGTTAACGGAAAAATCTATTTCTTGTGTGTATACAGGTCTCCTATGGGAGATACTAATGTTTTTTTGCGTGCACTAAACAAAATACTGCAAATGATACCATCTAATAATCAAATTGTTGTGGTTGGCGACTTCAACTTAAATTTTAATATCTTTGACAACATAAATGTAAATGAATGTATAAACATTTTCTTGACATACAATTTAGAGGAAAAAGTTAATTAAATTACACGAGTAACTAGCACTTGTGCTACAAAAATAGATAATCTGTTTACTAACATAAACAACAACAACTTGATCGTGGAAGGTAATTGAACCACATATGTCGGACCATAAGGGTATTTTCTTTTCTATTGCGACAAGTCTCACATCAAATGACAGGTATATTTCATGTAGACCTATGACTGAACATGGAAAACAACAGTTTATTGAATGTGTAAATAATGTAAATTGGCAAATATTTTATGAAATAAATAATCCTGATGAATCTGCGGATCCCCTGGTCAATTATTTATCAACATTTTATAACCAATGTTTTGTGGAAAAACTTATAAAAAGTCCAAGCTAGAAATAAAGACTTTGTTTTACAATGACATGCAACAATTAAAACGCACCTTGGATGCCTACATGAGTGCTTGTTCAACAAAAAATAATGAAGACTTTAAGGTATATAATACTCTAAAGAAGGAGTATAAAAATAAAATGAAACAAGGGAAACTAAACGCAAATGATAAACGAGTTTTAACTTCTGATAATAAACAAAAAGCAGCATGTGATATTATCATTAAAAACAAAAAAATAAAAACTCACATGCGACATCTGAATTGACAGCTAATGAATTTTCGGACTACTTCTCTGATGTTATTAATAATTTAATGATCAAATTTAATAATGTAGATGACAAAAAGTTTTAATTTTTTTTTAATAATGCACCTAATGCAAATAAATCTTTTTTTTTTATTTCCTGTTTGTGACATTGAAATCAAAATTATAATATCTCAATTAAAAAATAGTAAATCTAAAGATAATAACAACCTTAACAGTGAGGTTCTAAAACTGGTCAGCGATTCACTTGCTAGGCCTATCGCACATTTAATAAACAGATGTATCGAGAGCGGGATTGATCCTCAAATATTTAAAATATCACAAGTTATCCCTATACACAAAAAAGGCGAATTTAACAATACAAACAGTTATAGTTATATCTATCATACCTGTTATCTCAAAAATATTTGAAATCATTCTAAAAAACAGATTATTACAATACTTTGAAAAAAACAATCTATTAAATAATGCTCAATTTGGGTACAGAGAAGATCTACTATTAATGCAATACGCGAAATGTATAAAAATATTATAGAAGCTTTTGAGCGTAAATTATGCTGCGCAAAATTTTATGACATGTCTAAAGCATTCGACACGTTTAACCATGGTCTATTATTACAAAAATTAGAATACTATGGGATCAGAGGAAACGCCTTAAATCTAATTACATCTTATCTTGCGGGCCGTCAGCAATGTGTCAAATTTAACGGTGACACATCAAAACTTTTGAAAGTTAATTATGGAGTACCACAGGGGTCAGTCCTTGGTCCATTATTATTTATTATCTACATTAACGATATGCCTTTTAATCTGACAGATGTGCTTTCGATAATGTATGCTGATGATGCCACGCTTTTGCTAAGTGACACTCTGATTTCCCAATCTAATTTATAACGCTAATGAATCTGAAAGCGTTATAACAAACTGGTCCCAAGAAATTATCTTTATAAATAATGATGAAACCAAAACTTTAGATTTCAACAAAAAATAAAATAGAGAATAATGAACCAATTAAGTTCCTCGGAGTGTATCTGGACTCGTCTTTGAATTTCGATCGCATATTCACAAATTATCAGCGTCTATCCGTTATATACATAATAAGACAACTTAGAAATAAAACAACGATAGATTGTTTGAAAGTAGCTTATTTTCATTTTCACAGCATAATGACATATGGATTGATAGTATGGGGTTCATCATGTTATTTAGAGATAATATTCAAATTACAAAAAAATCAGAATAATGGCAAATGCCAAATATGATGATCAATGAAACCTTCTTCAAAAATCTCCATATATTAACTCTGCGATCTTGTTCAATACGAATGTTTGTGTTATGTCAAAATTTAAAAGGTGAAAATAAATTGACCAAGCAGGAAGATATACACTACCTGATACTAGGGCAAAACAAATTTAAGCACCAAACATAGACTAAGTAAATCCAAAACTCTTATTTTATCTATCTTTAGATTTTTTAATGGTTACCTAATGAGTTTCAGACTCTTCGACATGAGTATAAACACTTTTAAAGTACAAATTAAAATATACTTTCACAAAATGCCTTTTACACATTTGAAGAATATTTTAATTATTTCTACTCTTTATCTAATTCGTCGTCTGTCTAATAATTATATATTGTTGTATTACTATGTTCTGTATTTATGTTATGTTATTGACCATATTGTTACCATATATTGTGTTTTAATATTTACTACTATGTGTTACCATCGACTTGACGTATGCAAACATTATTTATGTATTTACTGCATCAATAAATTATATTCTATTCTATTAGGGGAGACAGGGGGAATGGCAGCCCCGGCGGTAATGTCAGCAAAGCTGTATCTCACTTCAGAGTATATTTTCTGCGCAATGTCATCACGCGGCAGGTGTGCATTTTTCAGCAGGGCAACAAGTTTCAAAAAGGTTACACCTGTTTTTTCGAAAATTGATGGCGACCTATTAGGTTTTAGAAGTCTTTTGAAGGTATGTATTAGCTCAAGAAAATTTAGTAGAATAATGATATATAGTGCGATGGATAATAGAAATAATCTAGTTTAAGGCTTGAGAAACTTAACTTAACCTCAAAAATTTTCTGTGTTGTTTAACTAATGGAACGGGGGTAAGCGGAAATACCGGGCAGACCGTTGGGGGCAATGTCGACATGGCCGCTATCACCCACAACAGCCAAGTGACCTTTAATTTTCGTTAGTTATTAACACATGCATAAGTTAATGCGTGTGCAAAGCCAGAAATGTATGAGAAGCTTAAGACATACAATACACTCAAGTTGCCCAAATAAAATATAACACTTTAATTTCCAGATGTCATGCAAATACCACAGGAAAACACAAAAAGCTTCATGGACTACAGAAACTCTTCAATCTGCTCTGAGTGCAATAGAAGGTGTACGAGAAATATCAAGAAGTTTTCATATACCAAGAGCAATATTACAAGATAGATTGAGAACTGGTAATGTATCAACACCGCATCTTGGAAGAAAACCTGTGTTCAATGACACACAAGAAAAAAATTGCCTGATCAGATTATTCGCCTCTCGAAACTGACACCTGCGCAATTCAAGCAATGTGCAATCACTCATGCTGTAACTAATAATTTGTCAACACATTTTCAAGCTAATAACAAAGTTGCGGGTCGTGATTGGCTCATTGGATTCATAAAGCGCAATCCCCAGATTGGATTACGGCAACCAGCCTAAATCGTGTGACTGCTTTTAGCAAGGCATATTCTACAGAAATCTAAATGAAATTATGAACAAGTACGAGTTTTTCCCATCATGAATCTTCAATGCCGCCGAAACTGGCATCACGACTGTTCAAGATCCAAACAAAATGTATGCCAAAAAGAGCGAAAAAAAGGTGGGATATTCAACAAGCTGTGGGAGAGGCAAAACTACGACAGATGTGTCCGCCTTCAGTGCATCCAAAATTGCCCCAATGTTTATTTATGCACGTAAAGAATGAAACGTGAATTTAAAAAAAATGACCCACCAGAAACAGTTTATTTTTGCTCTGATAACGGATGGATAAATGAATAATTATTCCTAGAGTGGTTAAATTATTTTAACTCCATGTAAAATCATCATCAAGGAAGACCCTGTGTTGTTAGTAATCGACAATAATTCCAGTCATTGCTCACTGGCTGCATGTTGACAAATATATGAGGGAGAGAAAATATCGCCAACCGAAGTAGCTGAGCTATTTAATAGAGCTTTTGCTAGAATGCAACTATTGAGAAGGCTATTAAACGATTTGAGATGAAAGGGATATATCCCGTCAATCATTACCAACCAAACGACAAAAAAACGACTACCGATAGCTAACGGAATAAACATAATTAGGGCGCATTCGCCAGGACGCGCGTCCTGGCGAATGCACGCCGACTTTTGTCGGTCGCTTCGCTAGTACAAAGTTAAATCAAAGTTTTACTCACCCATCTCAGAATTTGCCCAAGGTTTATTGGAGTATTCTTCCAGAAGCTCAACTCCAAGCGGTACGGAAGTGTTCTGGTCATTCACATGCATGGTAGTACTATTCTCATTTCTTTCGATTGCTATTTGAACAGATTGACTACTGTTGAGCTGTGGATAATCCACAGTTATATTGTTTATTCTGTTATGATGATTGAACAGGAAGATGACTTTGGTGCCGTTGTCAATATATAAATGCACAAAATTATTCAAATGATCATTAGCATAAAATACCAATGCTCGGTCTTCATACGTTCGGAGGTTCACTAAAATCCGTTTTTGGAACATCTTAGTTAGTGTAACCTTTTCATCGCTAGTACTATTGATCAAATAATTCCTTCTCAAGAATGATTCTGGTTGAGTGAATGTCAGTGCGTTTTCGTTGATATCTGAAAAAGTAATTCAATTAATGTAAAATGTTCCAAATATCGAGAAATATTTTGGCTTCTCACTTGTACATTTAGCAAATAATTTATCTACACACTGGGATAAAATAGCATAATATGGGAACTGGAGCAGACACGTTTGTCCAACAAACACTCCGAATGATTGGCAAATCTCCAAGCGGAAATACACTCTATCGGAAGATGCGCTCAGTTCTACCTTGACAGGAACTACAGTTACAAGGACATTACAATTTTATCCAAGCAGCTATCAAAGCATTCAGTTCCACAATATCAAATCGATGGGTGTGCATTCATCAAATGAATTAATCGGGTAAAACAACGACTGGTCTGGCACGTCGAAGTGAAGGGGAACGAACCAGCGGAAACGCTGACAGGGAGCATCAACGCTATTAATCGGGCTAGAACCAATCTGCTGCCGGGGAAACTCCAGGCAAGACTCAATAAATAAAAATAAAGATGGAGAACAATACAATGACAAAGACAAACCGAAGATATCCTCGGTAACGGGGCATTGTAAACTAGGAGAATGCCTCAAAAAGTTAGGCTCAGAGGAGAACAGTGGAAGAAAATCGAAAAAACTACTCCACATTATGATGGAGTGCAATGCTGTGAATGGAAAAATATTTGAACCTGGAATCATAAACCAGCTGACAGTGGAAGAAATTGGTCCTCTCAAAATAATCAAATTTTCCAAGGATTTGGGGCTTTTGCAGGAAGGGGAACACAATAGATTCAATCAGTACGTAGTGAATCTGTCGCCACCTACAATTACTATTGAACATTCCTCGTTGAAAAATAAAATATCCATTTCTTTAAGTGATAAGCCAAACACCTTTGAATTCACATATTCCCCGTGAGTGGTAATACAAAATTATTATTATCCGATTAAACTAGGTTTAATATCATCGAGATGCTGTTGGTATTTTTATTAATCTATCTTGATGGAAGGCTGCGTTAGAATGAGTCTTTCTCAAATTAAAATATTTCTGTGTTCATTGCACTTTCCAAAGTGTTATGTTTTGAAGTGAAATTTGGAGCAAGGGGTGAAATAGAACACCCTGTGAATTTTTACTTCGTTCAATTTTATATTCAATTTCAAACTCAAAATATGTAGTGTTTCCCATACCTAGAGGGTACTGTTTCAAAGATAACAATGGATTCCTCAAAATTTTGAATGGTGTCGACACACATGTTTCTCCCTACAATAAAAATGTTACAATCTGAATAATAATGATCGATATTTCGAAATCATATTGTTAAGAAACTGGGGTCCATAATTATTGAAATTCACTGAACTAATTATTGTCCGTTTATTACACTTCATAATCACAACACAACAATTAAATGAATCAATCTCACGCGACAACTGTCGATGGCAAATAACTCACTAACTATACTTCAACTCATCAAACAAATAACTGTCTCATCGCTTGCGTGCGATGCACTATATATAGCCGTCGGCTCCTTCGAGATCGATAGTTTGGTCCCGATTATTCCGCACAGTTTCCGGGTCCATTCCGTTATCTTTCCAATGAAGGAAGTCCCTGAAATTCGGATCGGTTCCTTGGTCCTGTCTCATGTGTGCGGTAGTCCATTCGTCTTCGGTCAACAGTCTTGTTCGTTTAATATCCAAACTCCTTCATGGCATCCAATACGCTGACAATGCTTACAGGCTTCTGGACAGATAAGGCATCCGCATTACTATGTAGTCTTCCTGGACGATATTTGATTTTGAAATGCTACTGGGTTTAGCTTTTGTCCTTCTGCATTTTTCATCTCCAGTAGCTACTATAAGGCCGCATGTTCGGTCCTAACGAGACACTCCCTTCCATATAGGTATTCACGGCAGTGATCTTCTGCCCCAACTATTGCTAGAAGTTCCTTCCTGGTGACACAGTAATTCCTCGCTGGCTTAGATATCACGATACTGTAGTATTCGATGATTTTTTTCCGGCCAGTTCGCACCTGTGACGACACCGCTCCAAGTCCGGTATTGCTCGCATCTGTGTCCAGCATGAGAGCAGGCGTTTTTTGATGTGGGTATTCAAAAATCGGATTCGAACAAAGCCCTGCCTCCAACTTAGGAAAAGCTTTATCACTTCCGATAGATCAGTGGAAATCTACTGTCAACTTATATAGTGGAGCTGTCATATCTGGAAATCCTACCACAAAACGGCGGTAATAGGTACCCAGGCCTAGGAAACTTTCCACCTCATGTTTATCTTTTGGTCTCGGCCAGTCTCAAATACCATAATATTCGATTGGTTTGTTTGAAAATTCGGAAAAGGTAAAGAATATGAGATCACCCAGTATCTTCACGAAATTTTTACAGGTGCTTCAAAACATGGTAAAACAGTATAGCAATCTAAAATTTTGCGCGGAACTGATAATATTAGGAGATATGGGCCCCCGAAGGTCCATAAAGAGAGGTTATAGGATATCACTTTTGGAAATTATAAACTGATATAAACAATTTCTATTTACACTAAAATAGTAACTGCACACACCTTTTACCTTTTAGTAATATTAAAATCACATAATTTTTGATAAAGACATGAAAAAACTCCGATTACTTTTCTTATAATTTTACAGAAGAAATGTCAAAAATCAAATGTTATGATTATTCGAAACTTGAAGTTTATTGATATGCGACGTTGCCTATGTCTCCAAAAGGGGAGAAGAAAATACTGAAATTCAATGCGTCATACATATTGAGCATATAAATGATAAGTATCACAGCATGAAATAACGATCTGATATCTGTGTTTAAAATGCAAAGTATATTTCACCACGCTTCTTGATAGTGATTATAATTTTGAAAATTAAGCATATGTGCCGCATTTAGAAAGTTACCAAACATATAAAATAATGTGACTTCAGATTATTTTGTTTTAAGTAATTTTAAACTGGACCAAGAAACGCACTTGGATTGGATGTTTTCTTGTATGCCTGGCCGAGACACGCCTTCGGCGTGTCTCGGCCAGGCATACAAGAAAAATCCAATTATTCTTACGTAAAAAGAAGGAACATAACCTAACCTAACTTGGCTAACCTTGTTACCCAAGTTGAATGCAATCTAATCAACCTTACAAGGCGACGCTTCGCTCCGCTCGCGAACATTTCGATCAAATCAATTCGGCGTGTCTCGGCCAGGCATACAAGAAAATATCCAATCAGTTTCTTACGTAAAAAGAAGGAACACAACCTAACCTTACTTGGCTAACCTTGCTATCCAAGTTGAATGCAAGCTAATCAACCTTATAAAGCGACGCTTCGCTCCGCTCGCGAAAATTTCGATCCAATTAATTGCGAAAATCCGGATTGGCCAAATTCACTAGAAATTTACTGAAATTTATACAAAATGTTGGCAACGTGGCATGTCCATAAAACGCCAAGATCAATGCAACCACCAATATTAGATTTTTGACAGTTCATGTGAAAAATGTAATGAAACATAATCGGAGTTTTTTCATGTCTTTATTGATCATTAAGTGATTTTAATATTACTTAAACGTTAAATGAGTATACAGTTAATAGTTCAGTGCAAAAAGCCATTCTTTATATCAGTTTGCAGTTTCCAAAAGTGATATTCCATAACCTCTATTTATGGACCTTCTGGGGCCCATATCTCCTAAAATTATCTTTTCCGCGCTAAATTTTCGATTGCTATACTGTTTTTATCGTCTTCTTAAGCTCCTGTGAAAATTTCATGAAGATACTGGGTGATCTCATATTCTTAACCTTTACCGAAAATTCCTTCTGTCGAAACTGTGTGGTCCAAGAAATCTACTTGCTTCTGAAATAGGAAACACTTCTGAAGATTCAGCTTGGGGTTGGTACTCCTCAAACGTCAGAAAACTTCATGGTAAGTTTTCCAAGTAAGTCTACGCAATATCAGCCCTATCAATATCTCGAAGGTCACTGAGGCATCACAGAGACCAAAAGGCAAAACAATAAACTGACATAGTCCACCACCAGTAGTGAGCACAGTCTTCCCCTTATCGTCTTCATATATGCCCACTTGCCAGTATCCCCTCTTCAAGCCAAGCGTTGAAATCATTGTAAACCTGCTAATGTGGTCAGTATGTTGTCAATTCGGAGTAATGGGTAGCTGGCCTTCTTCGTGGCGTCATTGGTCATTTTCTCGATAAGCTTTTCCACCTCATGTTATTTGACGAATGGTTATCTTCTTTGTAGTTGTCGGATTGGATGGGCTCGATCGGTATCTTTTCTGTGCTGGACCAGGTTGATTCGTCTTGTTAGAGACTCTGCGTACTCAAATACGTCACTTCCTTTGGTAATGCGTTTTATGGAGGCTCCGTATTCCTTTGGTGACAAGTGATTCAAGGTTTTCTCGATGGTTTTCAGTATATTATCAGCTGTTCCCCTTTTATCGGGAAACCGCTTGTTTTGCAGTCTGCTACCTACTCTACTGGCTATCATACTCCTATGATGTCTCTCTTCCGGACTGTTCGTCCGTCAGGAAATACTTTAGCAATTTTGACAGGGATGTCCTGTTGTGCAAGTAATGATTCACTAGGGGATTCTTCACATTGATGTACTAGTCTAACGCAGCTCCCAGGGTCTTTTTTCAATCGGTTTCAACGATATTCTCAGATAAACCAGGTATCCTGACAGTTTTGTCTATCCGCAATTTCATAGAACGCCCTCTTTCGGATGGTGTTCTTGAGAAAAGTTCATCATGCTTTTTTGCTCACTATCGAAAGATAATTCATAGTCAACTAGATCTATCCCAAGAATGAACTCGTCTACTATGCCAGTCACAAAAACTGTTTCCATTATACATGGACCGTACTTCTTCCTTTTGTCTATGATTCTCTTCCTTTTGTATATCTCTCTCTCTCTCTCTTCGTTCTTTCTCCTGCTGTTGACGTTCCTCCTCTTCTTCTTTTTTCTCAGGCGACGTTCTTCCTCTTTTTGTTTCTCTCTGTCGTCGTTCCTCCTGCTTCGGTCTAGGTTCCTCCTCCTTCTGTCGAGGTTTTTCTTCCCAAACAAGTGTATTACGAAAATTATTCACCTAATTTCGTGTGTGGTCAATGTTATTATGATTTAAAAGCCAATGGCAGAACTCAACTCTTGCGGGATGATCCTGTACATGCAATAATATCGTGTATGAAATTGTTCCCGTCATATCGTCTTCCATACTTAACTGTAACGATTGATCAGCTCTTTATAGGTTATTGTCGTTGTTTTCCTAGAGACCCCATGTAAAGTTTATATGCAATCCCCGTGAATTGAGAGTATGTCTATGAGTTGATTATCATCATAAATGTGCAATTATTGAAAAAGAACAAAAAGCAACAACTGAGGAAATAGTAGTTCATGTAACGAGTTTGCAACGTGAGGCTTCAGCGGACGAATCGGAATGTTTACCGGCGAGGCGTCAGCCGAGTCCGGAATATGAAGATGATGTCCACTAAAGCCTTTTGCGTACGTACTGCATACAACATTTTTTTGTATTAGCTTTCCAAATGAACAGAACATAAATGCCACACAGTGCATACATTTTCAATCACCATACATACGGTAGTGTAAGGAAGTTGTGCAAAAATCTAGCAAACGATTGTTTATCAATGACACATTCGTCAAATACTTGTCAAATGTTGTTCATTTTTCATGAAATAAGCATTTCAAAAGAATTTTTCGTAGAAAACGTGTGCTGTCACTACAAAATTTAGTGTTTAGGATCTTAATTATAAGTTTTCCTATGATGTCTCTCTTCCGGACTGTTCGTCCGTCAGGAAATACTTTAGTAATTTTGACAGGGATGCCCTGTTGTGCAAGTAATAATTTGCTAGGGGATTCTTCACATTGCTGTACTAGTCTAACGCAGCACCCAGGGTCTTTTTTCAATCGGTTTTTCTTATTTTTTATCAATCTAACGTAAAATCTAAATAACAAGTATTCTATTAACTTACTTGTTTCGCAGTACCGTCCACTGTAGGCCCAAGGATTTGGACAAATGCACTGAAAATTACTCCAAAGTTCTTTACAATGGGCACCATTTTGACAAGGATTGGGGTCACAAGAAGGTTTGCATTCCTTTATTATTTCGCTCAAGTGGACGCTCATATAACTATAGATGTCGAGAACTTCCTCATTCACTACTAAACCACGAAAGCAGCCTATAAGTCCCTGGTGGACAGATGATGCTGGATCGAGTAGATCGCTGTTGATATTTTGAAACATTGGTTGTTTAATTATATGTATGACAATATTCTGATGTGTAAAAATGAAACACAAAAATATGAATGAACTCAGAGAAAGAAATGGAGGAAAATGAAGTATAATACAATATTTTTAACTGATGATATATTTGGGAGAGTATCCGATATAAAAATAGTAACATTCAGAACTCCTTTCTGTTTTCTCTCGAATATATAATACCTGCAGCAATGAATATACTAATACCATGCAGTTATAGGGGTTTTCATCGAGAGTCTTCCCTGGCACATAGTCACCCATGCAAGTACTAGCCACGCTCAGCATTGCTGTACAGCAGATATCGATAAGACTCTCGTCAACCTGGCCAGCCGGCACAACCAGAGAGAAATAAAACTATTCAAATCAATTATCTCTCAAACATCATATATCCACATTCGAAAATTCAAATAAACCAAGTCTACCCTCACTCAATAACCCTAACAAACAACCACCAACGCAAATCATTCATAGCACACGGACAATTATCTGAACCGGTTTTTTCAGTAATGTCTTTTTCCCGGAGAGTTTTTCAATATTTTCAACACCCATGGTAATAAACAATTTCAATTATTGTAAAGAGCATCTACGAAATGCTTCCATAAAGGGAAGCAGGAGGGAAGCCAAATACGACAATTCTCACTGGACGTCCGTCACCACCAGCGGAGGCACTCTTTTCACCCCCGCATTAGCAAGGGGCAAGCTGGGTGTCTGACACCTTGTATATATTATATAAGAAGCTCTGTACATATTAATTTCAAGTTGTATATATTAGGTTAGGATTAAAATTATACCAGAATAGGTAAATAAATATTTTGAATTGAATTGAACAACCGGGCCGTGCCCCAAGCAACTGGTAATGGTTTTATTATGAGCCAATTTGTATTTAAATTGACGCGGCCGATACTTGATCAAAATTCATATTAAAGCAAATAAAATACTTTATTGAATGATTTTCACTACATTGGGTTTACAAAATCACAACACCTGTTTCGCTATTCAACAGCGTCTTCAAGACGTTTCTTGCTACTCAGTAGAGCAAGTAGTATCAGGGATACAAAGATAATTCACGATATTCTCATAGGTAATTAAACAGAACGGGGATTATATCCATAACCTGATCAAGCTCCAATAAAAAAATTCAACAAAGAAGAATAATTTTAATTATTCTGATCATTAAGTAAATTTGCATATTTATTGCCTTCCAAACTTACTAGAAGATCGAGTTCACAACTCTTCTTTTGTATATGTAATATTTCAAACTCGTTAGCAAACAACGTTTTTCAGTCAAGAGGTGAGTAACAAAAATGGAATTTGTTTTACCATTGAATAGACATTTTCTATGTTTGAATATTCGCTTTCTGAATGTTCTGCCTGTTTGGCCTATTTTAAAACTTGCACAAGTACCACAAGTTGATTTATATACTCCAGATTTTTCGAATGTTCTTAATAATTTCACCTAAATTTTTATCAGTTAGGATTTGAACTTATCATGTAGTCTAAAACAGTATCCTGTCACCTTTGTGTATAATAAATTGCATGCTAATTGAATGTTTTCTCTTTCTATGGTATTACTAAAAATCTGAAGTTGACGGTTCCATGGCAAAATGTTCTCCCTAATGATATGTCCCAAAGACTATATGAACACCAGTATATATATCACGATAACAAAGCACGTTTAATCTCCGCGAGTAAGGCGCTTCAACTTAAGAGCTCTGCGATAGCTGAAACATGTTGCAGGTACTCTACTGTCTATACTAGTAACATTACTCTTTGAACATTTTAATCCTATACTTTTTGTCAATCGTCGGCCCACTGTGCATCTAGAAATGTCACGATAACATAATAATTATTATATCCGCCCCTTTTCGAGGCAGGCCATTCCTTTAGGATTCACTCTTGCAAGTGAATAATAAGCATTATTATCATTATCATCATTATTATTATATTCAAAATAATAATAAACCAAAATTGAAGAAGTACTTTGCATAATGAATATATTCAAACGCAAAAGGAATACTTTTATAATTTAAGGAATTTGACTAATCTTGCAGTTTTTCGAAAAAATCTTTTGGCGCGATGGGAGTGAAACTTCGAGATCGAATTTGAGTGTAACGTTTTTCAAGCGAAACGTTTCTGACGGAAAATAGGTACTTGTCCATATAGAGAAAAAGAGATAACTATGCTATATAAGTTGCTGATTCAGCTTCTGAGTGCGCCTCTGTTAGCGGAGGAGCAGACAAAATCTAAAATTATACAGGGAATACCGAACTCCACAAACATACCTCCCATCACTGTAAGAGATTGAAACAAGTGGGTTAGAGTCACTTCACTCTTTGAAAGTAACAACGTTAGATTAACTAACCAGCAAATAGTTCTTTGATCGTATTGAAATCTTCCTAGACTCTCCAGACGACTATTGGAAAATTTCCAGTATCCTATAAGACCAGAGCAAACCGTTTCATAGATTCAGTCTGCCAGAAGATAAAAAAAGATAGCATGCTACTCAGTGCGGTGATAATGGAAATATCATCGATTTGATAGCCTCTTCTACTCTGTTTTTTTATAATCTCAGCCAATTACATCAGTAGGAAATGTACCATGTGACACGTGAATCATATTATCCATTAAATATCAGAATATTATGAAAATAAATATATTTTTCATTCGGAAAATTCATAAACTGCTTTTGAACGCTAATTAGTTTGGTTAATATTTGAAATTGATGTGAAGTATTGTCTGTGTGCTCTACTCTTCACATCGATTTCAAGAAATTGTTGGTAAACATCAAAACTATAAAAAATAACTCTTCAAGAGATGATTGATATAAAAAAAAACAAAAGCAACACCAATAAAAAAATAGACACCCAATTTTCGGCCAACGCCTATAGAGGTGACACCTATAATTTGTGGGGTGAAGCTTAGACCTTATGACGTGGAATTTTGATGACACGAAATTTCGTGCACATTAATAGGTCACCAACAGATGTCAGTATAGGCCAATCCACGACACCAAAAGCCGTACTCCTCGTGCTTTCAGAGTAACGCAAAACAAATAACGAAAGAAGAGGGATTTGTTACGAATCCAAGAAAGCCACCATCCGCCTACAGCTGTTTCATGGTTTCCCAATCATCAGGACGGCTTGTGGTCTTTCTCAAAATCGTACCAATTCTCTCAGAGTTCTAATACCTACCGGCAAGAATAAAAATATGAAATGCACAAAATTATAGAGGTGACACCTATAATTTGTGAGGTGAAGCTTAGACCTAATGACGTGGAATTTTAATGACACGAAATTTCGTGCACATTAATAGGTCACCAACAGATATCAGACCAAAAGTCGTACTCCTCGTGCGTTCAGTGTTACGCAAAACAAATAACGAAGGAAGATATATATATATATATATATATATATATATATATATATATATATGTATATGTATATATAAATATGTATGTATGTATCTGTATATATATATATATATATATATATATATTCGTTAATATTTTGCAATCTGTGTATTTTATTTTAATTTTTTTTATACTGTATTTTTATCTTATTTTAATCAGTCAACATAGGTCTGACATATCAGCTTGCTATACAAACTGAGAAAACTCCTCCCTAGCAACTACTATTGTATATTCAAATCATATTTTCAAGACCTTACCTTCCTAGTTAAACCTGCTCAAACATTCCGTTTTCCAATGAATGCTGGCGTCCTTCAGGGTAGCGTCCTTGGCCCCCTCCTATATCTACTCTTTACAGCTGATCTACCACATCGATTTTCGCTGACGATACGGCTATTCTGACGAGAACCCGCTAAAAAGGTGGCGCATTAAGGCCAATGAAACCAAGTCACCTTATCTAACCGAACAGGCCACTGTCCACCAGTTTTGTTGAATAATCTTTAGATAACCCATCGTGATATCCGCATGTACTTGGACATGGAAAAAGCATATATTCATGAAGAGAAAACATGTGAGACTGAAGCTACACATAATGTACTAGCTAATCGATCGTAAATCCCAACTGTCAATTACTCCTTATTAAGTGATCCTCCAGTTTGGGCATATGGTATATCTCTTATATCTCTTATATCGAGATCCTCGACCACCGCATTCAAAGGACACTGTTTTGTGAAAATTATATTCACTTTGATCTCGAGCGGCAGCGGTGCCTTGGACGCATCAATACAGGTAACAAACTTTTCTTTGAAGAAGAAGAAGCCGCAAGCCGCATTCATTAATGGCGCTTTTGCACAAATATCAAATGAAAGATGCTTTTTGCAACTTAGAAGTAGCTCTGAGAATGTTCCTTTGCCTGTTGATTATTAATGCCAGAGGTGAAAGGACTTTAAAAAGAGTAAAAAACTACCTTAGGAATTCGATGGAGGATACTTCAAATAGCCTATCGATTTTGAATATCAACAGTGACTTGTTATTAGAGGTGAATTTTGATGATGCCATTGATGAGTACGCATAAAAAAATCCAGAAAAGTATTTATATAAAAAAATTGTTGTTAGGTTTAAGTTTGTAAAGTAAGTAAAATTTGTTTCTTTATATGTTATAGTCATATGTTATGAAAAAAAAACAATGAATGGGTAATTTAAAACTGACAATTATTACTAATTGGCGGCGGCATCGTAAGAATTAGCCCCAGGCGTAACTGAGTATATATCCGGCACTGCATTGCATATGACAAATCAACCGAAGATCTGGAGTTAGATCACATATCAACTCTCATATCATCTTCCATATACTCTCCACAATAGAAGGTTTCTTCAGACTATCCACTGCCATGTTGACTATTCCAGAATAAGCTTTCGGCTATTAGTATGCACCGATTATATTGCAAAAAAATTGTGATTATGCCACAGAACACGATTGTTACAAAATAGAACCACCAACACCGTAATTACCGCAACAAGAATGCGATAATTAGATGGTTACATGATCAGCAGTTGTGTTATTTGAATTGATAATGTAAAAAACTGTCTAGACATATATACACACTCTACAATGCAATAATTGTACGAATTGTTAAGTTCAAATGAAATGAATAACATGCAATGGAAGATAATAATGGTTATTAACCTAATTGCTCCCCCGATGAACATTGATCCTTCAAAAGGTCCAAATTCTTCTTCAGGTTTCAAATTCACCATTTGGAATTCCTCGTTTATCATGAATCTCACATGGTACTTATTATAATCTATCCAAACTTTGTGCCACTCGCCACCGTTCAATTTCCTCCCAGATATTATAACAAGTTCTTTGGACACACCCGTATTCAGGGTAAAGTTGAACGTCAACTGAAAATCTGCAATGAGAAACCATATAAATCGAATTGAGGATAAAACAATAATTGAACGACAAAACCAGCCTATACATTTTTTATGAGAATAATTACTTTTCTGGTTCTATTTAAAAATACTGAGAGGACCCAGTATATTCCTCATGGGAAATTTTGATATTTCCATAGGTTGATAGTTTGATCTACAGGAAGTGTCACTATATTAGCTTATGGCTTTTACATTTATTTATAGTTGTTTTACTATTTTTTTAACATATTATAAGAAATTTTATTTATACACAATACTTAGCATAGTGTTTTCGTTAATATATTGATTAAGGGTTATATTTCAAAATAATTCATTTTTATGTCAATTTCAAATCATCATAATCCATCTTCATGTATCATAGGCAAACATAGTCACGCACAAGGAGTATAACACTTAAAACTGTTATACGCTTCTGTGGCTTTCCTATGTTTATTCATAATACTTTCGATTATATATGTTTTTTCATTATTTTATGCGAATAAACATTATTATTATTGTCACAAACTGTAAATGAAACTTTGTACTAACCAGAGTGTCATAACGGAGGTTCAAACATAAAAAAAAATATCAGGTGATTTTTTTGTCATTTTATAGTCTAGCTCTCTGAGGAAAAGTACTTATTCAGAGCCCAACTTCTACAGACCTAGGGTTTGATACACAGAAAGTGTAAAGCTTTTCGTTGTGTCTAAATACAACGGAGGGAATTCAATAATTCTAAATTCTAGATTAAATATAAATGATTAGAAGAAAAGGGGCAATAAGATTTTGGGTGTCTTAAAGTTGACACCTATATATTAAAATCGTTTGTGAGCTCAAAATTATATTTACAACATCTCTTCCAACAGGTTTGAAGTTATAACACTGAAAAACTGCACTTGGTACCAGTTAGCTGACTATCGAGTGTCAACACACAAACATTGTTATTTTCGTAGGTCAAACATTTGTACAGAAACGGATTCCTGAACCGTATGCAAATGTATACGACCACCGCACGGTGTTCTATCATCTCCAATGTTGAATCACGTGGTGGATGAATTACTCAGGATTGCTGAATAATCGTGGCATTACTTGCTTCGGGTATGCCGAAGACATAGTCATAATGGTCAGGGGAAAATTTGAAGGAAGCCTCGGCGAAAGAGGAATATGCATAATTCAAGACACCAACGACTTACTAAAGGCATAAACCTGACGGATCTGCCAACAGACAGAATTGCAACGAACTGAGCAATGGAATATATTCAGGCGCTGAATGAAAATACCATAACATGCGATATAGATGGGTATAAGACTAACGAGGGAACTGTGGCGATCGTTTTTGGACCTCAAACCAAATACTCCGAATTTCTGGACGAAATCCCAAGAACATTTCAAGCAGAAATACATTATTTCGATAGATGTGTCCAGTTCAACCTGGGTGGAAGATACCGGACCAATTATATCTAATAGCCAAGCAACCATTAAAGCGGTGAGCTCTTCTGGCATCAACTCGATAATAGTATGGGATTGTACACATGAACTGAATGAGCTGGGCAGGATAAATAAAGGAATCCTTCTCAGACTGGTACGAAAAGGGTCATCCATGCCACGGGCCAGAATCATTCTAGGAAAATCCTACTTCTAGAAAAAGTTCAACAAAGACGAATGAGCATTAAGAAACAGAACGGCGAAGACCTCCAGGACTGAGAAACCGGAAACACCCTATAGCTGAAAACCTGTAAACCTGTGCAGACAAACCGTTACGAGTATGGCCGGCCTATTACATCCTGCTGGAGCGGGTTGGTGTACACCACGAAAGATACCAGCCAGCGGTGGAAAAACTACTACATAAAGCTTCCCCCCAAAATACTCCTAATTCTTCAGAGATGTGTGGCTTGAGAGGCTGCTTTAATCAGGTACGTAGCACATTTATCATCACCCACTACATCACTGTTCAACATTATTCTGTTGAAGTGAGACCTCCATCTTCAGCTGGTTGTCCTTTCTCAGCATCTGTACCTTCAACATTGCGAAGATCTATCAGAATATAGAAATGTTTCTAGTTAGTTGTTTTATAGAATAATATATTACCTAGTATATAAAACATCTAGCAATTGTTATTAGGTACACAATGGAGATTTATTTGTTGACTTGAAAAATAATACTAATAACAGAAACTCCTTTGTACGATTCTACAATTTGTTGGAGGCATACTACAAACTATCAATCTCTCAGTCCACCTCAGCAGTGAGGTAAAATATATTAATAATATATCGATAACACCGACGTAGTTCCCGATACGTCACCAAAAGTTTCAGTTTCGCCAAATTTCTTCTCAAAATACTCTCCTGCGTATTCAAGAATATCTTTTGATGTACTGAGCGACTGTTGATTGTCCGTGTTTAACTTCTCGATTAATGATTTAGTTTTTTTCCTATCTTTAATGAGTTCAAAAAGACTGTACCTATCATTTATGTTATCTCTGTTTCTGTTCATCTAGATGTCTCTGTTTCAGTTCTAATTTACTAGCTTTGACCTCTCTAATTTCTGTTATGACATTTTCCCCTGAATTTAGATTTATGTTCAGCTCTAGTAAAGTTGATTGTTAGAATTCGAGAAGATTTTTTTTATCTATTGCGTTTCTGATTTCTATATTTCTAAAGAAAGACTTTGTTCTCTTCTTGAAGACTGTGAACCACCACTTCATGAAGTATCTATCATAAAGTGTACTCGATTTGATATTTTGAAGTTACTGGCAAACTTACATACTAGTTTTTCACATACCTTCTAATCTTTAATTCTAAATTTATCAATTTGCTCTTCCAGAGGCTCATGTAACAAGGCAATAGAAAGAAATATATTGATAGTACCCCATAAAACACACAAGTCTCTATTGCAAAAATTTAAGATGATCAAAAATACATTCCATTAATAATAATTGTCTTTGTGTAGAATAAGAGTGGCAACTTTTGATACTCTAGACCTAATTTAATACCCTAATTTTTCACTTTTCTTCATCTCTTTATTACCTCAAAAAAAAATAAAAGAGGTCCTACTCAGAAGAACATTAGAAGCATATACTTAAACTTATTATGAATTATGAAACTCAATGTTTCTCCACTACTCACCACTAGTCAAGGCAACCATGAAACTGGGGTAATTTGGTCGGATGGGTGGCTGATACAGGAGTATGGCCTTCTTCCCGGTGGTCCTGAATGAAAAGGCTAAATCTCCTTTTCTCCAACCAGGTACTTCTATGTACGATTGACTTGTTGTGAAAGTAACAACATATCTTTGTGTATCTGTAAAATATTCAGTCATCATTATGTATGTGCATTTATATTTCAATTTTCTGTCATCGATTTTAGAGAAGGCTACAAAAGCCATTCATTAAAGTAAACAAATAAGTATCGACTAATGAAGTAATGACATAATGTAAGTCTCAAGTGTATGATATATGTATTTGACAGTAAAATTGGGCAATTTCGCCTTCAAAGAAAACAAGATTCAGTGAAAAATGAGATAACTACCAAAGTCGAAAGTAGGATAATACTGCGCAATCAATTCAAAATATCACCGAAGATGCCCAGGATTTTTGGGATTTTAATTTAAATGATTAAATATTCATTATCATTTTGGTATTGTGTTCAGATTAATGATTTCTTTCAATCTACAGATATAAAATTACATGTCTCGAGTGACTTATTCTTTTACGATTAACGCCTAGACCAAACTGCTGGACCTAAAGAGCTGACAGCGTATTCCTATGATGACATAGATCAATCAACAGGGGTGAACAGAGGGTGAGAAAGGAGGTGAGAAGGGGGTGAAAGAGAGAGTACCGTTAGTTTTGGAGTTAGAGCTATGGAAATTGGTATTTGGGCTTCTTTTGAAATGAAGAAGTTTTGGAAAAAAAAGGGTTAAAATGGGGTTGGAAGTTTGTATAGTAGTACCGATAGTTTTTAAGATATGGAGTCATAAAAATTGGTGTTTGAGGTCTTTGTTACGAATGGAGGAGCACTTGTTTCAGTATTTTTGGAAATTAAACTCTTAAAGGGGTGAATTGGGGGATTAAAGGGGTGAAATGGGGGATTAAATGGGGATTGGAAGATTGTATGGGAGTTCCGTTAGTTTTCAAGTTAGGGTAATAAAAATCGGTATTTGAAGTCTTTGTGACAAATAAAGGAATGCAGAGAGATAAGTGCCATGTGAAGTGGAATGAATAGAAAAAACGAATGTAAACGGTTTTCTTCACATAAAGGATTCAATATAAAATTGAACCAGAGAAAGGTAGATCTCAGGTGAAAAACAACTACTTTCTGCAAATACCCAGAACGTTGAATGATATTCACCTGAAATCCATGCATACTTCCATATAATATCAATGGACATTGAATGCAAATGTTTCTTTCTGATAAGCTCGATTATGTTTAATTTATGTCGTGTTCACCTAACAATCCGCATACCGGTTTCAGGCTTCTTGGCCCTCATCAGTACGGAGTAGTCAACCAGCCAAAGGTACAAGAACTCTGGCTGAAGTGAGACCAACGTAAACAAACCATCATCGATCTTGTAACACCTGTAGGTACGCCGTAAAGATAAACTTTAACTGGCGGCACCCTAGTGACAGAAAGAAACACACGAAAATCTCCCACCTCGATAGGTTTCTAAATCAAGGTTCCTTCTCGGTAAGAATTGGCAAGCCCGTCTAGCATATAGTGAGAGATAAGTGCCATGTGAATGGAATGAATAGAAAAAACGAATGTAAACGGTTTCTTCACATAAAGGATTCAATATAAAATTGAACCAGAAGGTAGATCTCAGGTGAAAACAACTAGGTTTAGTTTCTGGCCCTCATCGTTGTGTCTCACTTCAGCCAGAGTTCTTGTACCTTGGCTGGCTGACTACTCCGTACCGATGAGGCCAAGAAGCCGAAACCGGTATGCGGATTGTTAGGTGAACACGACATAAATTAAACATAATCGAGCTTATCAGAAAGAAACATTTGCATTCAATGTCCATTGATATTATATGGAAGTATGCATGGATTTTCAGGTGAATATCATTCAACGTTCTGCGTGGTATTTGCAGGAAAGTAGTTGTTTTTTCACCTGAGATCTACCTTCTCTGGTTCAATTTTATATTGAATCCTTTATGAAGAAAACCGTTTACATTCGTTTTTTCTATTCATTCCACTTCACATGGCACTTATCTCTCACTATATGCTAGACGGGCTTGCCAATTCACTGAGAAGGAATCTTTATTTAGAAACCTATCGAGGTGGAGATTTTCGGAGTGTTTCTTTCTGTCACTAGGTGCCGCCAGTTAAAGTTTATCTTTTACGGCGTACCTACAGGTGTTACAAGATCGATGATGGTTTGTTTACGTTGTGTCTCACTTCAGCCAGAGTTCTTTGTACCTTTGGCTGGTTGACTACTCCGTACTGATGAGGGCCAAGAAGCCTGAAACCGGTATGCGGATTGTTAGGTGAACACGACATAAATTAAACATAATCGAGCTTATCAGAAAGAAACATTTGCATTCAATGTCCATTGATATTATATGGAAGTATGCATGGATTTTCAGGTGAATATCATTCAACGTTCTGCTGGTATTTGCCAAAAAAACTAATCGAGCTTATCAGAAAGAAACATTTGCATTCAATGTCCTGAGATCTACCTTTCTCTGGTTCAATTTTATATTGAATCCTTTATGTGAAGAAAACCGTTTACATTCGTTTTTCTATTCATTCCACTTCACATGGCACTTATCTCTCACTATATGCTAGACGGCTTGCCAATTCTACTGAGAAGGAATCTTTATTTAGAAACCTATCGAGGTGGAGATTTCGGAGTGTTTCTTTCTGTCACTAGGTGCCGCCAGTTAAAGTTTATCTTTTACGGCGTACCTACAGGTGTTACAAGATCGATGATGGTTTGTTTACGTTGTGTCTCACTTCAGCCAGAGTTCTTTGTACCTTTGGCTGGTTGACTACTCCGTACTGATGAGGGCCAAGAAGCCTGAAACCGGTATGCGGATTGTTAGGTGAACACGACATAAATTAAACATAATCGAGCTTATCAGAAAGAAACATTTGCATTCAATGTCCATTGATATTATATGGAAGTATGCATGGATTTTCAGGTGAATATCATTCAACGTTCTGCGGTTCAATTTTATATTGAATCCTTTATGTGAAGAAAACCGTTTACATTCGTTTTTCTATTCATTCCACTTCACATGGCACTTATCTCTCACTATATGCTAGACGGGCTTGCCACTCCTACTGAGAAGGAATCTTTATTTAGAAACCTATCGAGGTGGGATTTCGAGTGTTTCTTTTGTCACTAGGTGCCGCCAGTTAAAGTTTATCTTTTACGGCGTACCTACAGGTGTTACAAGATCGATGATGGTTTGTTTACGTTGTGTCTCACTTCAGCCAGAGTTCTTTGTACCTTTGGCTGGTTGACTACTCCGTACTGATGAGGGCCAAGAAGCCTGAAACCGGTATGCGGATTGTTAGGTGAACACGACATAAATTAAACATAATCGAGCTTATCAGAAAGAAACATTTGCATTCAATGTCCATTGATATTATATGGAAGTATGCATGGATTTTCAGGTGAATATCATTCAACGTTCTGCGTGGTATTTGCCAGGAAAGTAGTTGTTTTTCACCTGAGATCTACCTTTCTCTGGTTCAATTTTATATTGAATCCTTTATGTGAAGAAAACCGTTTACATTCGTTTTTTCTATTCAAAGGAATGCAAGTTTCAGTGTTTTTAGAAATGTAATCCTCAAAGGGGTGGAATGGGGTGTAACATTTTGTATGTGGGTTCGGTTAGTTCTAGAGTTAGGATCATAAAAATTGGTTCTTTAGGTCTTTGTTACAAATAAAGAAATACTTGTTTCAGTGTTTTTAGAAATTCAAACCCCAAAGGGGTGAAAGTTTGTATAATAGTTCCGATAGTTTTAAGTTAGGGTCTTTGTTACAAATGAAGAAAAATTTGGTTCAGTGCAATGTTTTTAGAAATTCATCCCTTGAAAGGGGGAAGGGGGGGAGGGAAGTTTGTATGAGGGTTCCGTTAGCTCTTAAGTTAGGGTCATAAGAATTGGCAATTTGTGATCTTTGTGATAAAATTAAATCCCTGAAGGGGTGAAAGGGGGGAGAGAATTTTTTCATGGGGTTCCTTTAGTTTTTGAATTAGTGTCTTGAAAATTAGTGTTCTGGCTCTCTGTTTCAAATAAATAAATCGTGTTTGTGCCTATTTGAAAAAAAACACTAAAGGGGTGAAAGGGGGTTATTGAATTTGTGATAGTCGTCACAAAGCATTACGTTCGCTTGCAAATCAATTATGCCACCAAATCGGGATAACGGTATAACGAAAAACAAGATAACGGGAAGTGATCAAAGTTACAGGCATAAGCTTGCTGAAACCACACAAAGAAAAACAGAAAAAATAAAAATTCTACGCGGACGAAGTCGCGGGTACTAGCTAGTATTCTATACGATAAGATAGATCAAAGTATTGGAATATCATGTAGGTTTTTCACTTTTCATGGTAGTGAGTATCATCAAACTATACACAAACGCAAAGTACGCAACATAACACTAGCTTCCATATCAATGCACAGTAGCTCATGTCAAAATTATATGTCAACACATTCAATTTCTATACAGTGCTTCTCAAAAGTCCCCTCCCCCCTCTTATTTTTGGAACGATTATACATAAACAAGTGAAATTTGGAAACTGAATATTAAAGATTGTAAACTTCCCTACTAGTGATGATAGATAACGAAATCGTCAAAGATGACGTCACAAGGCCATTGTGACCAATAATTTTGAATGGAACCCTACGGCAAGCGACACCTCTTTTAAAAGGTATCGAAAAAACCTATTCAATGATACTAATTTTGTTTGTGTTTATGGCAGTTTTGGCAACTCGCTTTTGAAAAACGCAAAGCTGTGATGAGTTGATACTAAAATTCCAAATTCAAGCTCCGCCTCTGGATAGTTGTCAAATAAGCTGACGTTTTTGTTAGTCTCCCTAATTCGACGTTTTTGTAATTGTCCAAGTTTTTGTACATTTAATAATTTGTGTATTGTTGATCGAACGTTTAACTATTTTAGCAGCTTTTGGTACTTTTAATATTTTTGTACATTTTAATGATTTGTTAAACTGTTGTGAGCCCAACGTTTAAGTGCTTCAAGAAGCGAAATAGTACGTGCTTTAGGTGATATAGTAGCAGCGATCCTAATTCTTGGTGAAACTGGACAAAATATTCATGCAGCAGAACGCATTTTTAATGAGAGGTTTCCCGATCGCCCCGTTTCGAGGACTTATTCAAGGGAGCTTCTTCGTAAGTTTGAAACAACGGGTAGTATTAATTATGCGAAACGATCTGGCAGAACACAAATTTCTGATGAGAAAAAATTGATATACTGGCAGAAGTAATAGTTAATCCTACTTCTTCAACAACCCGCGTTGCATCTACCTGTGAAGTCAGTCGAAGTACAGTACACAGGGTGTTGAAAAAAAACAAATTTCATCCATACAAATTAAAAATGGTTCATCAACTCTCAGACGACGACCCAGACCGAAGACTAGAATTTTGTGAAAATATGGAAACTAAAATTAACCAACAGCCAGACTATGTCAAAACAATTTGTTTTAGTGACGAAAGTACTTTCTATCTAAATGGAAATGTAAATACACAGAATGTGAGGTATTGGAGTGACGCAAATCCTCACCTGTTTCGTGAAACACATACCCAATTTCCCCAGAAGGTGAATGTTTGGGCAGGTATCCTGGGAAACCACATCGTTGGGCCTCTTTTTTTAAATACTCATTTAACTGGTGAGGTTTATCTGGAGCTGTTGCAAAACGCAATAGAACCGTTAATCCTTGAAATTTTGGAAGATAATCCAGATGAATTCGGCAATTTGGAAATAACATTCCAACAGGATGGTGCTCCTCCACACTATTACGGTGCAGTAGGACGGTATTTGGATGCGGAGTATCGTGGTAGAGGGATTGGACGACGAGGTTCAACGGAATGGCCAGCTCGATCACCGGACCTCACACCTTTGGATTTTTTTCTGTGGGGGTACCTTAAATCGAAGGTTCACGCCACTGATCCTGACAATATTGACGTTTTGAAACAACGTATTGTTGCAGAATGTGAGGCTGTTTCCGCAGACACATTTGCAAAAGTACGAGAAGAGTTTGAAAATAGAATAGTTCACTGTCAGGAAGTAAATGGAGGTCACTTCGAGCAATTTTTTCAAGTAGATACTGATTCTTAAATCTGTAATTAATATCATACTGAATGGAATTTAAATTTTAATGTTTACTAATGAGCCATTAAAACTGCCATAAACACAAACAAAATTAGTATCATTGAATAGGTTTTTTCGATACCTTTTAAAAGAGGTGTCGCTTGCCGTAGGGTTCCATTCAAAATTATTGGTCACAATGGCCTTGTGACGTCATCTTTGACGACTTCGTCATCTATCATCACTAGTAGGGAAGTTCCCAACCTTTAATTTTCAGTTTCCAAATTTCACTTGTTTATGTATAACCGTTCCAAAAATAAGAGGGGGGGAGGGAACTTTTGGAAAGCACTGTATAAGGAAAAAGGAAATCTAAAAATGATTATATATGTGATTCTGAGCTCACTGAATACAGGGATTTGATATTCAAAATTCGAATATACCTTTCTCCTGCCGAAAAGATTATTGTTGATCTTTGATAGATTACTTATTCATAATTTTGATAAGTAACCAGTTCATGACTTGACCAATTTGCGGTCAGTAATAGATAAGTTGGTCATGACCTTGAAAATAGTTTTTCTAATAGTATCGAGAAAAGTGATGGAATCTGATAAGACTTCCTGATTTTTTGTTATGACAAAGTAGTATAACTTCTAACGCGCGTACATAAATACCCGCACCGAGATTATCTTTATTATATATTCATTTTATTTTGTTTACAACAGAATGTATATAGAGCTTTTGAGAGTGAGGATTGACCTGAAAAAGTTTTACCATCATATTAAATTTGTAACCAAATTTATATGTTGGTTATAGAATGAAAACTAGA
The DNA here is from genome assembly GCA_018342105.1 of Gonioctena quinquepunctata. Taxonomy (NCBI): domain Eukaryota; kingdom Metazoa; phylum Arthropoda; class Insecta; order Coleoptera; family Chrysomelidae; genus Gonioctena; species Gonioctena quinquepunctata. Next base: position 116,500 of record JAFIRS010002467.1, on the reverse strand, counting down.
AAAGTTACAGTTTAATCGAAGAAATCAACTTTGAAACATTTGTCAGAATCACTTCCTATATTTGGAAGGAATCTACAGTGCACGATGCATGTTTGCATTCAAACATACTCTCTTACATGTATATTTTCGATCATTGTAAAATTATACCAATGTAGTTCTATAGACTTTCTGCATTCGAAGGCAGTATTGAGGTTGAATCAATATACTTTTGTCACGATACAAGTTGAACGCCTGGGAGAAATTTATTACAATTAAATATTCAGAAAACATACTTGTTTCGACACACTCCAGCGGTCCTAAGGTGATTCGACCAACTGCATCTTCGGGCAAATCGGGTTGTTGCAAAAACACCATTTCCATTATACCTAAACTGTCTGCGTTCGTGTAATATCCATCGTCTGTGTACCACTTATCATCTTCCATATCCTCACAGTTGCACCATTGGGATTTATTTTCACATTTCTTCCCTATAGAACACGGACATGTACCCCTGTAAAGCTGCAGTTAGGAAATAAAACTGATATTACCTTACCTGGAAAGCTCCCAATCCCAAGTTAGTTAATTATGAGAAAGTCATGCAAAATTAGATCGAGGCTCACACTCTTCAGTTTCGTTCATGATTAGTTCCACAAACAGTATCAACAAGGAGCAAGGAATGCGATACGGTATAAATTATTTTCTTCAATATGTACCATCTTAATGTATTCCAAAGCCAAAGGATCAATAGAGTTCATACAAATTGGGACACACGAGTCGTGACTATATACTCACATACTAACCCCTGGATACTGTCAAGCTTGTCACCTCGTAGCGAAAAATGTAACATTTTGAAAAATTAAAGATGCCGTTTACCTTCAACTATTCATTCAGTACAGAAGAAACTACAGGTTGAATTTCTCAAGAAACAAATGAAATAAATATTACACGAAATTTTTGGATCGACCATTTTTCGTAGTGTCTGGAAAGTACCACATTCTCTCCATCTAATTAGATATGCGAATTTTAATTCTGAAAGTATTCAACTTCTTTATACCCAACTGTATATACCCTTGGTTATTCATATGAAAATTCACTTGCATTCCAGACATATGTAGGTAGTTTGTTTTGTAATGTAATAATTAGAAATATTTAAAGTAGCTAGGAAGATAAGTGACTGGTTGTAGGTAAATGCCGCAAACTTTTTTTCGTATAATTTTGGTATGATCTTGTTGTATTCATTCTATTTGGTAGGGGGTGACAATACACTGCGACCTATAAGGTCTATTGTGACCCCTTCTGCTGCCAAACCGTTTAGGATGTCTCAACGACTAGAGCAGTGCTGGTTGTATGCAACTTATAGGTTGATTTTTACATTATGTTCCAGAAATATAATTTGTGCTGGTCCATTCTTATTCTTAATGTGGACTTTTATTTGGTGTGTTGATAAGTTTGCGCACCCTGATCACGGGAACTTGTGGTATCGATGTCGACGATGCTACAGACATGCCCGCCATACATTTTTTCTGTGGCGAAGTGAGGGTGGGAGGGATGCTGAACGGTTATGAAAAAGAAGGTGGAAAATATTGAAAGTTAACGACTGAGGGAAGTGAGAAACAAAATCGAATGACACCTTGTTCATATTTTTCAGAGACTGCTGAAAAAAGTTGACCAGAAAAGCATTTGTCGGCTAGACTAATATAACAATGTCTCCCACGACCTCCCGATCTAATGTTCAAGTTATAAATTTGTTTGAAAAATAATATCAACATCAGAAGTGCAAGGATGAACAACACTTGGTAGAAAACGACAATCAACGGAGTCAACAAACAGTTGTTGCCCTGGAATTTCTGGGTCTGCTGACCGAAACCACAAATGTGCGGCTGGCTTTCTGTTTGTTGACTCCGTTGATTGTCGTTTTCTACAAGTGTTGTTCATCCTTGCACTTCTTCACCGTACTGATAGCCCGAAACACGTGTCTACGGTTAACACTTTTCTCTGAGGGCTATGTCCACTAAATTTCTTCCATTTTGTTTTCAACAAGTCCCCTCGATATTCCTCTCTTTCATATCTATATTCCTGGACTCGGATGTCACGCAGGTAGCTATAGCTGCCTCCGTGGTGACGTTGGTTGTTGCCCTGGAATTCCTAGGTCTACTGACCGAAACCACAAATGTGCGGCTGGCTTTCTGTTTGTTGATTCCGTTGATTGTCGTTGTCTACCAAGTGTTGTTCATCCTTGCACTTCTCCACCGTACTGATGAGGGCCGAGAGCCCGAAACACGTGTCTACGGTTAACACTTTTCTCTGAGGGCTATGTCCACTAAATTCCTTCCAGTTTGTTTTTAACAAGTCCCCTCGATATTCCTCTCTTTCATATATATATATATATATATATATATATATATAATAAATATATATATATATAACAAAATGGATATATATATATATATATATAATATATAATATATATATATAAACAAAATGGAAGGAATTTAATGGACATAGCCCTCAGAGAAATGTTAACCAGACACTAGTTCAGGCTCGGCCCTCATCATACAGTGAAAGTGCAAGATGAACAACATTGTAGCAACGACAAATACGGAGTCAACAAACAGAGCCAACCGATTTGGGTTCGTCATGACCGAATTGGGCAACTGTCACCACGGAGGCAAGCTACCTGCGGACATCCAGTCCAGGAATATAGATAAAGAAGATATCGAGGACTTGTTAAAACAGAATGGAAGGAATTTGTGAAGCCTCAGAGAAAAGTGTTAACCGTAGACACTGTTTCGGGCTATCAGACGGTGGAGATGCAGGATGAACAACACTTGGTAGAAAACGACAATCAACGGAGTCAACAAACAGAAAGCCAGCCGCACATTTGTGGTTTCGGTCAGCAGACCCAGAAATTCCAGGGCAACAACTGTTTGTTGACTCCGTTGATTGTCGTTTTCTACCAAGTGTTGTTCATCCTTGCACTTCTCCACCGTACTGATGAGGGCCGAGAGCCCGAAACACGTGTCTACGGTTAACACTTCTCTCTGAGGGCTATGTCCATTAAATTTCTTCCATTTTGTTTTTATTACTCTCTTTCATATATATATTACTCTCTTTCATATATATATATATATACAGGGTGTAACTGAATAAGTGTAAAACATTTAAGGAGGTGATTCCTCATCGAAAAAAAGATAGGATCTTTCATATAAAGAAACTTCATTGGAGCATCCCTTGTTAAGATACAGCCCCTTAAAGGGGGTACATAAAATTTGTATAACAATTTTTCACAAGCACTGAAAAGTTACAATATTGAAATTAACCTGACGTTTTGTACTACCAAAAGACACTTAGCCAGTAATTTATTTGGTTTTACCCCATGGTTGTAAAAGGGGGGAAAACGCAACCCCAAAATTTATTTCCAATGTAACTTTTTGTCTTATTATTTGTTTACCATTTAAAAATTTATTTCCGATAGCCTGTTTCATTCTAAACAAAAAATGTCTCTTGGGTTTTTTGCCCAAAATAAACCAGTAAGCAGCAAAACATTATTTTACGAACAACTACAGAGATACATCGTCATAAATGCGAACTGGATTTATTGTTATTTTGTAGTTAGTACCTGCATTAAACGATTAAAGGGTAATAAACAAAACTAAGTTATTAATAACAAAACACACAACATGTAGAAATCATAGTGAATGTTCAATATGTCTACCTTCAAACATTACGCATGCGTCTAGACGTCGGCGCATTGAGCCACGTATTCCTCAAATATTCCTGGAGTCTCTCTGATTACCTGCGCATCGATGATGCGGTTTCTTAAGTCCTCTACATCGCGAACAGGATACGATATACCAAATGCTGTGAATGGCCCCAAATAAGAAATCGGAGGATTGAGATCCGGGGATCGAGCGGGCCATTTATGTGGTCCTCCTCGACCTATCCACTGATTTGCATGTTTCAGTTAAATGCTGACGTGCTACTTGACTAAAATGGGCGGGAGCCCCATCATGCATAAAAACATATCCCTTCTGACGCCCAAAGGAACTTCCTCCAGCAGTACTGGATGCACTTCTCTTAAAATTGAACGTATGCCTCACCATTTAATCGAGGAGGTAGAAAATGAGGCCCAATTAAATCATCCCCAATAACTCCGAGCCACGTTAAGAGAAACTGTTCTTGATGGCTAGTTTCGACAATAGCGTGAGGGTTTTCATCAGCCCATATGTGGTAATTATGAAAATTAATAATCTTGTCCCGAGAAAAACTACATTCGTCTTAGAATTCTATCGTCTTCAGAAAGTCACAATTTCTTCTAATCATTTCCCGCATCCCAAATTTCAAAATTCAAGACGGTTCGGAAAGTCTCGCGGTAACAGTGCCTGTACTCGTTGCAGATGGTAAGGGTATAAGAGTTGTTCCTTTAAAATTCGAAATACCGTCATATGATCAACATTTAGCTGGAAAGCAATCTTTCTAGTACTGGTAGTAGGTTGTTCTTCAATCAAATTAAGTACTGCTTCCTCAAGCTGTGGTGTTCGTATTTCTCGATGGCGACCACAATCCTGCGTTCTTTGTCGAATGAACCATATTCTCGTAATCGTTGATGAAGTCGAGCAAATATTCTATGTGAAGGATGCTGCCGTTGAGGATACATTTCAGCATATCTTCTAGAAGCTTCTAACCCATTCCCTGCGACAGACCGTAAACGTAATGCATATCAGCCATTTCCTCATTTGTGTATGCCATTTTATTAACAAGTGAATTATTAAAGTAACAAATTAAGAACAGAACAACAACACACACTTAAGTATTAATTCAATTTCGAAAATTCCCAAACTGACAGCGTCATACCAATTTAATTGTCACTATCGCTAATAGCGACCTACTAGATAGATTAGTTTCGTATTTTCGCATTTATGACGATGTATCTCTGTAGTTGTTCGTAAAATAATGTTTTGCTGCTTACTGGTTTATTTTGGGCAAAAAACCCAAGAGACATTTTTTGTTTAGAATGAAACAGGCTATCGGAAATAAATTTTTAAATGGTAAACAAATAATAAGACAAAAGTTACATTGGAAATAAATTTTAGGGGTTGCGTTTTTCACCTTACAACCATGGGTAAACCAAATAAATTACTGGCTAAGTGTCTTTTGGTAGTACAAAACGTCAGGTTAATTTCAATATTGTAACTTTTCAGTGCTTGTGAAAAATTGTTATACAAATTTTATGTACCCCTTTAAGGGGCTGTATCTTAACAAGGGATGCTCCAATGAAGTTTCTTTATATGAAAGATCCTATCTTTTTTTCGATGAGGAATCACCTCCTTAAATGTTTTACACTTATTCAGTTACACCCTGTATATATATATATATATATATATATATATATATATATATATATATATATATAAAAAACGACGCTTTCTCACCTTTTTTTTTATAACATTTCTCCTACTATCACATCGTCGACATTGATATTTCAAGTTCCCGTGGTCAGTGTGCCTATAAACTATTATCACCGTAGAGAAATACGGTGCTATTATAAACTTATGATACGTTCGAAAAGTGACACAGGCTATTGGTCGCAACCGTTTATACTCACAGAAAACTGATATTTGCTGATGATTTCAATGGTGATTACCAAACATCGTTGAAGTGCGTGAACTTCATCTACATTTATTTTCATATAATAAATGGATATAAGTAAAAAACTATTTAAAGACATGCTTTATTTCGATTGCAGGAAAAAAAAAATTTTTGTTAGACACGAAATAAGTTATTCATGAAAGTTCACCCATTTTATGATCAAACAGGGGATGTCGCTCAGAAATCTTTCGAATCCCTGATATAAAAACGGAGTAACTTACGTCACACATCTTTTATAACTTTCAGTACATTCGAATGAAAGCTTGTCTATTGAAAAACTGTCTTCTATTTATAATCATTGTTTTTTAGTTATTCCTCTGCTAACTTATATACCAAAAATTCGTGATTGGTGACTCCAAAATATCTCAAATACCGATTTTTATTCAAATAATAAATTTTCAATAAAATCAAATTGTATATAAATCTTCAAGACACCATATTTAATTTTGACAAATTTCAGAATCCGCATCCCCCAAAATCCTCCGGCACGGATTTTGAATAGAATCGAAGTATAAAGCACAAAAGTTGCCCACCATCTTTCAGATGCCCTCGCAAACTTTCGAATTTGGTATCTACGAATTTTATAATATGCGTCCAAAAAAACCTGAAAATCAATTTCGGTCACTCATCGGCAATCTTGGAGCCGCCATTTAGAATTTTTATCATATGAAACTGGTAGAATCTATTAGTCAAGCGAACCATGTACACATGCCACATTTCAAAACATTGGGATAATCCGGAGTGTGTGAAATATGTATTATGAAATTCAGTTACCTACCACGGATGACTGAGAAATAAAGTAATCTAAAACTTGTGAAAAACAAACTCATATATTTCGGAGATATTTGCGAAAAACTGGGAAAAACCTATCGAGCATGAAGAAATTAACGAAACTTACATCATTTCCATCTATAGTAAATAAATGTCTTGAAATTAATTATAGACGGTATGTAGTCAAATCGTTAGTGGAAATAGCTGAAGGGTTCATTTTTCACTACTCAAACAAAAAGAAATATTAAAATCCACTCGGTTTAACTGTCTTCCGAGGTAGAAATCTAACCGCCCCGCACTAATTTAAATCAAAACATTGTGAAGTTTTATATACCTTTTTACATCTCCTATGAAATCCACTGTCTGATTTGCAGAACTAAGGAACCAAGTAGAGGTAATTCCAAAGGAGCTCTCTGACAGTCATATCGTACGTACTGACTACAGTTGAGAGAATGCGACACTAGTTCCTGAAGCATTTCGGCATCGAATTCTCGGTATTTGATGCTGAAACTGAAATCCTTTTCGGAGGGCGACCTGACATCAATTTGGCTAGGTAAGTTGTGTTCTACAATGGTCTTGGTAGAATCTTCATGACTCTGGAATTCGCACCGAACGTGAGCTGGAGGAAATTTGCCGTTTCCATCAATGTCGATAAGATAAACGTCTGGTTTCGTATAACCTGTAGAAAATAACTTCTCAACGGATATATCAAATCAGAAGTTCATTTGAATATGGTTGTTCATAACGTAGTTTCATTATTATTTCTTAAAAATTGAACTACTAAACATATTTGTTTTTGTTTACCGAAGAATATCTACCAAACAAATACCTCTTCAATTTGTCGCAACAATCCCATTAGTATTAAATCATATCTATTCTCTTGCGGGCGCGGAATGAAACATGTTCGAAATTAGAATATTAAATTTCAGCAATATTTCAAGAATTATAAAATTCTGAAAATAATAGTTTTGGAATTTTTATAACTAGACCATTTGAATGAGACTTTACATGAACTACTACAAAGAAAAAATATTCTTGTAGCAAACTTTCCTCCTCTGAAATGTTTGAATATATTAATTTTGAGTTCTAGTTGTGAGAACATTCAAGGGTCGCTGAGCTTCATTACCATGACAAATTTCAACTCTCGAACAGACTCTGACTATGTACGATACCCTAATGAGAGAAATCGAAAAAACTACAATTAGATGGCTATTATTGAAGACTCATTCAAACTTATTTCTTCCACTGACATTCTTTTGATTTTCAAGGTAGAAATAAATTAATTAAAACATCAGATATTAAAAAATAATAACGAATTCCATCTGAACCATTTTGTTACGGTACAGGCGGGCATACATTTTTATTTTTATGTTCATAAGGCTCTCTGAATGTATCCAATCGATTTCTATAAAAATCACAAATTCGTATTTTTGGAAAATACTTTATTTCGTCTTTATTGGCACGAGGGAAAAAAGTTCAATAATAATTAACTTGTAAAAAAGTTGACTAATCTTATTTTTTGAGTGGGAGCTGTATGTCCAATGTAATTAGTAACTCAAAATGTGTCCTCGACTCAATTTCATATAATAATAACAATACCACATTCACGTTGACCTTGATCTTTTCACCAGATAAATAGATATACTTCCTCAGTACTGTGTTGGCGGTTGCATATAAACTACATGATGAGAAATATGATTGAGCTAGCGATTTTTTGCGTGCATCAACAATTTAATCTCAAATGAGAGTTTTTCATCATACACAATTTTATCTGTTAATTAGTATGGCTACAGAACGGAGAAGTCGTCGATTTCGGCATTATGTGCGTTGTATGGTTGGCTGAGAGTTTCCAGTATCGTGAATTTTGCGAAACACGTTTTTTTTATCTTACAAGGGCATTTGATACAAACCGTCATGACGTACTGATCTCAAAATTTGAAATGTGTGGAATATCCTATCATCCTATCTTAAAACCGCACACAATGTTTAAAAACTGAGGATCAAATCTCTGCACCTCATCCAGTCGATTTTGGTGTCCCACAAGGTTCCGTATTAGGACCTATTTTAAAATTAACATTTTAGATGACAGTCATTGTATATTTAATCATAACAAATCATCCTGTCAATTGTTATCAAATGTTATTTTCGTCAATCATACAGTTGTTGGCCAAGAGGTCGGATTGTGTTCTGATTACACTCCATCCGACATGTCTTTGTTTGTTTTTTTTAAATTATTTTTATTTCTAAATGTGATCCTCATCACAATTAACATGAACGGAATTTAATGTTCTTGAAACTTTCAACACTTTGTTTCTATGTTCTACTTCCAAAACTCCATGAGGGTAAGATACTTTTATTTGACAAAATTTTAATTTTTATATATGAAACCATACCTAACCCCCCTTTTTAGAATACTAGTCTTTGTTTTTGGTTGATGATGGACCTTTATAGGTCCGAAGCATGTACCATCCCTATTCAAGAGGGTAATAAACATTGTGGGTCTGACTAAGAGTTTTCTTGAAACAAACCTATTTTCTTCATAATATATTTCAGTGACTTGTCCTTCCTTGGCTTATTTCACAAGTTCTATGATAATTTGGAGGCACTCATACCATAGTTATGAAATATTTAGTTTTCAGAAGTGGGCAATCCAATATTAACATCCCTGTAAGCTCTCTTTCGAAATAATGTTATTTTCAGGATAATAAATGTAATATTCCGTTTTGCTTGATGACTTTTTACTTGCCAAACTTCTATCTTTTTTGAATACTACATACATACATGATAAACAATAAAGAAACAATGAACTATGATATATAAAGAGTTTCAAATAAATTCTAAAGTTCTCCCCCCTGGTGAACAATTTCACGATCCTTCCAGTTCCAATTTACATATCTTGATAACTGGTCGCCGGTAAATGGAAGAACCAACTTTAACGTCGACAACTCTGATTCTGCCGTCAGGACCTGGGAATGTTTGTACTATTTTACCAAGTTTCCATTTATGTCTTGGTACATCATCAACTACCATTACGACAATATCATCTTTTTCAATCCGTGCCTGATCAAGCGTCCATTTATTTCTTTTATTAAGGGTGGGAAGATATTCTTTCAACCATCTGTTCCAAAACGATGTTCTTAACATTTCTGCCTTTCTCCATTCACGCTTCAAAAAATTACTATCTGGATCCACTTCAATGATTGAACTATCATTATTTGCAAAACCAGACAAAAAAAATTGGAGTTAGTGGTTCGAGATCATAAGGATCGGTTGATAAAATGGTGAGGGGGCGAGAATTAACAATATTCTCAGCTTCTGCAAAGAGTGTTTGAAAAGTTTCATCCTTCAACGATTGTCCATATAAAATTTTTCCTATCACCTTTTTAACAGATCCAATCAATCGTTCCCACACACCCCCCATGTGAGGTGCTGCTGCAGGATTGAACCTGAAGTTTATACCATCTGAAGTCACAGAGTTGATGAATGAGGTGTTATTCAGATCTTTTTTTGCTTTTCGAATTTTATTATCCGCTCCTCGGAAGTTTGTCCCGTTATCACAAAAAATTGTTTTCGGTTTACCTCTTTCGGTATCATTCTTTTTATTGCCATAATTAATGTTGTTCTCTCTGGTTTCACGGTGGTTTCATTAGTGTTATTATTATATATTAAAATTACTCCATATTTTTTAAATTGTGTGATCTAATATTTATTATTTGTGTGACTTTATATTTGTATGATTGTATACTTGAGGGTTTTATATTTGAATAATTGTATCTATATTTATTATTGTATAATAATAATAATAAATTTAATCACTCACATAATAATATAAGCAATACAATACGTTATAATAGAAGTAGTATAAGATAATAATAATGAACACTCCACTAGAACGTCCTATTGAATATCACACGACAAGCATTAATGAATTGGAGAATGGATAACAAATACTTAATACTAAAATAAATGATATGATGAGTAAATATACTCGCTAAGTAAAATACTTGTTCCGAGACAGTGTAGCAATTGTGTGATTATTCATTTGAATGAATATTTGTGTGATTTATCTTTTGACGATGTTAAATTTTGATGAAACTTGTTGTTTTTATAGATATAATTGTATGATTTTATTTTACCAAGATGTGCCAAGGAGCCATTCATTAATTACGTAAGGGTCCTGAGGGGGAGGGGAGGGGGGTTCTCAAAATCTCTACATGCCCTTATTTCGAGAGGAGGGGGTAAAAGCCATTCTTACGTAAGTCGAAATGTGCGATTTCTATCCTAGAGTGATGGATATTTGAGAGGCGTTGGGGAAAACTACTCTGAGTTTTCAAAATCTTTAATGTGTCTATTTTTACACTTTTTGGAGCTTATATTCACGTCAAACTATGAGTTTTGGTGCATTTGATCCTTTTCTAAAAACCAGATAAAATCTTACATAAGAAGAGGGAGAGGGAGTCTGCGAAATCATATGTGCTCTTACTTGGGGGAAGGGGGGGGGGGTCAAAATTGCCAACATTGTCCTTACGTAATTAATGAATGTTATGAATATCTATGTTAACTTTTTCTATGATTTATTTTAATCATTTAGACTATACCCAATCTATGCATTACCACACATAAGTTACTTCTGTTGGTTTTGTTTCAAGAACGTTTACATGTTTAATGTACATTTTGTTATTTTCCTGTTCAACTGCTAATAAATATTATTATTGAAATCAGCTACAACTGGTTACAAAATATATTGCCATGCATAAGTGTGAATATTCATGGAGAAGAAAGGGAAAAAGAAAAGGAGAGGATCCATTTTGACAATAGTTTATCATGATAACATTGTATCACCTGCAAAAAACATATACTTTTATTGTTTATCATTCTCGGAATTCATGAATTTCTCATATACAAACAAAATTCGGAAAAGTATCGGCCTATTTCTAATAGTGCAACCACCAAGAAATCAGTGAATCGGAATAGGGATTTTGATAAAACTCAATTGCATAGACTCACAGATCCAAAAGGGTTCAATCCTGACGCTTTTCTCAATTTTTAGAGTTCAATATATCAAAATCACAAAATGGAACCTTGTTGAGATCACTCACCTATACGATCGTCAGTCTGCCCACTTAATGTCTGTCTTTGTCTATCACAGCCATTTTCACCAAAGACTGTTTGACATGACATAAAAAGTTTAAATTTGTCACGCCAATGAAGCCCATCAACCAGCAAACTCATAAAAACATATATTTTAATATTTTTATGGGAGAAAGTTTGGTACCTACACGATTTTTTTCTCTGCATTCGGTTATGGAACGTATCATTTCGAAGGTTTAATTATAATTACTAGTGAACTTTTTCTCAAGAATGTGATAGCTGGTTCTGGAGATATTACTGAACCCATTTATCTCCAAAACTGTCAGAGTGAAAATTATGAAAAAAACATATTTGTAAATTAACTCACAGTTAACAGGAAAAACTATAACGTTAATTCTAGGTCTTATGGCTGATGAGAAATGTATGATATTATATTCAAGCGAAGAGCAACAAGGAGTAATGGCGATGGTGCCGCAGGAGAATATATATACTTGGTTTAGCTATTTTTGAATATCAGATGCCTGTTTTTTGTGCGACAAATTTGAACTCACACTTGGCGTATTTTTCTCTCACTTTGACTTCGAGAGGACTCCATTTCAAATTTCTAAAAGAATTATATTCAATACGCTCATAATATGACTTTCCACGATAATCGGATTGAGGTACCAGCCATTAGAAAAAATATTGGGTTTTTTCTAAAATTTTTAAAAATTTCTATAATAGCACTGAAGTACCATTTGTTATATGAACTATTTATAAAATGTTAAATAGTTAAATGATAAGTATAGATCTAAACAAATGACATAATCTATTATGAAGTACTTTTCATTTAAAATTCAAATTCATATATTCGTCTTACCCAAAAGAGCTAACTCTTCACAAGTTTTTCTGTACTGGGCAAAATGGCAGTTCTTCCCGATGTATCCAGTATTAGTGCAGTCACAAATGAGTCTATCTTCTTTCACCGCGCATTTACCTCCATGTTCGCAAGTATTCGGTCTTTTACAAGCATCTATGAATCTGCAATCATCTAGTGTAACTTCACCAACTACTCTTTCACTTTGTAATACCGATCTTGGCTCTAGCGAAGCACCATTTACCTCTATATCCATCATACAACCAACCATGCCAGAGTTGGATCTTGAACCAGCAGCAACCTTGATTTTATCACCGATCGCGAATCTAATATCACTAATTTTCTCCAGTTTGGAACGATTATCTACCTTTAGGATTATTTCATCATTTGCATAAGAGAGATTGAGTGAATGCCAAATTCCAGGAGTCTTTTTGACGCTGATGAGATGAGTTACGTTTCTGGCATTGTCAGATAATTCAAATCTCACTTCATCGTTAACTACACGTACCTCCCAATAAATTCCGGTTTGAGCTTCACTGGAAGCTACCACACTCAAGTTACTGCTCGCTTTGAATTTGAACGATATAGCCAAAGTGTCGGTGTGATTGTTATGCCACCAAATATGGGAGGAAGAAAATGGGAAGGTTATTGGAATATCCTCTACGTCAGCCTCATAGAACTCTGGTCTCAGTATACCAATATAATGTACTTTCGGATTGTTTTTATTCAACTCGTAAATAATCGAGATATCGTTATAAAAAACGTATTTCAGGGAACCAACAAAGTTGTTAATGGATTTCAAACCAGTCTTTTTTTGTAATTCTGGACCACCTCCTATATAAATTTCTGGATCAATATAGAGGAGAGGTATACCAGTGATATTGACAGTTACTTTTTCGTTATTCAAAATCAAATGGAGCTTGTCGTACTCATGGAAAATGGTCAAGTTATTCCATTGGTACAATTTGAAATCAGGTGTCTGACCAAGGATTGTTAACAAAGGATCCCCACCAAAGTCAACTTCTATGAAAACGGTATTATTATAAATTGAAGCAGCAATGTAATGATCTAAACCATGTTCTCCACCAGCAGCATATAACAATGCTGAATCATCAAACTGTGTTTTAAACATCAAGGAAAATCTAGTTACCGATGAGTGTACCCGATCTTTCCAGTCGTAGACTCGGTAGGAGACATAAGAAGAACCTCGTAAAGTCAAAATTGTAGCAGCTGAAAATATTAAGGGGAATTGAGGGAATGGAAGTTATCATTCCAATGTATAACTTACCGTACATGTCACAATACTCCCCTTCGTATTTAGTACCAAAACAGTTACATGTAAAGGAATTGTAATGGTTGATACATCTAGATCCTTGGAAACAAAAGTTCTCTTCTGTCAAACATTTGTTGATACAGCCTTCTTGTACGTTTTCATGTTTTGTTGCTATCAAAGGAGTAATGGGTAAAAGGTCGGATGCGGATTTTCCTGTACTTAAAATAACATTTTTTATGCAACCCACAAAAGATTCTATTATATATTTCACTCCATGTAGACGTTCCTCTGAACTCAATCCTAAAATTATTGACAATTAAACTCAAATTCTGATTCACGATTAATAATCTGCCTGAGCACTCATTACCTCCGATAAGAATGACTGATGTTACATTTGTAGCAACACCATAGTTATTCTCCTTATCTAGTCCTTTCAAGGCTGTTTCCTCTTTCAAATTGTCCACAAAAGCCATCAATTTTGCACTATATACGTCAATTCGTACCTGAAAACAGTGTCTGGTCTTACGAGATAGTGATTTTTGAATATAGATTATGTACAACCAGTTGCTACGTTTTTAATAAGGAAATTCACTATTATGAAACATGTGTTCGTTATTCCTTTCTATTTGAAATTGTCCTCAATAGCACAAAACTATCGGGTCAGTAGTTGTAGAATTCTGAGGAAAAATGAACATGAAAATGTTCATATAATCATTCAAATAATATTAAAACCCAATATCAGCTACAAACAATGGAGATCGTGTTTCAATTAATTTTTCACTATATATCGATTTTTTAAATCAATATTTCAATACGCAGGTAATATCCATCCAAAATGGAAAATATGGATAAAACAAAACTCATCTGTCATCGAAATATTCATAAGATCATTGATCATTGCACTTTTACGAGAATTCCATTCATTATTGTTCGTATTAAACAAATGTTATTTCGATATTTTTCGAATTTTACCGATCATTATCAACAAATGCTTTAAAACAAAATAGCTAACGAGGTATTCAAGCAATATAGGTATTCAGAAAACAATATAAGTTTCAGATAGTTATCTCCAAATGACTCTTTTATCCAACAACTCTTATACAGCATCAGTTTCCTAGTAATACATTTGAAATGAATTTGTACAGGATCATACTAGAACTTGTAATATAGAGGATAAAACTGCTGAAAATTTCAATATGGATTTTTGTTCATAAAATATTTATTGTAGCCAAATATAAATCGTAGTTCTGCTAAAATGTTGGGTTTTCTGGAACATGCATACCGTACTTATAGCTATCGCTGCATTTAAGCATCCTTGGCCAAAGCCTCGTGGGATTTTACATTGGACTCTATTATTCCACGTAATCCTAATTTTTAGTTCCACGTAAAACTCATAATTTGTTGTTTATATGATAAGTGTACAATTAAAAAATGTTTTCCATCCAATGTTCTAGAACTGAAGGTGGACGTATAATGATCCGTACAGTCCACTTTCAGAGAAATTCAATGTTCTAGATGTGAAAAATAAAATATATTGTGAAAGCACATAATGAACTTTATTCGTTTTTACATTAGGCAGTTTCAGTATTCAGTGTGCAGAAAGTCTTAGGGGAAAATTCAAAAATGAAATGAGAATTGAAAACTAAAACCCTTCTACTGCAATAAACCTTACTGAAATCTAGAGCACTACCTCAAATTTCAAAGTATGTTTTCCACCAAGAAATAGTTTTCACTAATTCCACTTATAATAATCAATATGAGAGATTGCATATACCAAATAACGCGCGACTACAACTATGTATATTCTCTCTAAAAATCTAATTCAGTCACTAGAAAAAAAAGTATTCTTCCAAGCTTCTTTACATAGTTCTACAGTAGTTAAAAATATGTCTTGAAGTCATCGCAAGAATGTGGTGATTCCTAATTTCACTCAACATACCTAGAAGGTATTTCACTATTCACATCATTACTGTGATGATGGTATACAACTGCCAGAGTTGAACTGAGCTAACATAATTCAACCTGATGAAATTATTCGTTAATTGATTGGCTTTAAACCTCTCAATGCACAGTTCCTCCCGAAGCCACCCGAAGCGAAGCCAACACGAGACATGACATAGGCGTACCAAAATATTTTATGAAGGCCCTAATTTTCGATGAATTTAATTATATTTGCTGGCATAGTATAAAGCCCGCGAATTTACAGGTACCAATTGGCAGTTCATTCTCTTCCTACTATTGTATCTTTCAGAAAATGAATGCACTTTCTTCCTATATAAAAAATCACTGAACTTACCGTCACTGAGTGCCACTCATCCTTATTGAGTCCTCTACCAACTGTAAGAGCTGTAGAGTGTTTACCATAAACATGTACAACTTTGAGTTGTCCTTGCTGTACTATAACATATAAAGCGTATGGCTGTAGAGACACCCCTGCGGGCACCTTAACGTTGTGATACACCAAGAGGCCATGCGGCAGACGAGTTCGGAACTGGAAGGATATTTGTCGACATAACCTGGATAGATAGACATATGCAAATATGGATACAACCAAGAGAGGTGAACTTTAGCAAGATACAAAACAGATTTAGAAATAAGTACTCATCAAGCAATTCCAAAAATAAAATAAAATAAACTCAGATAATTTCAAAAGTTTTCAAAAGAAGAATGTCTCAGAACATTACCATTGATTTATATTTCTTAGTAAAAACATTTTTTACGATACGTTACTGACAAGTTGTTTTTTTTTTGTTCCCATATTACTTCCCAAACCGCAGTAACGTATTGGGGAAATTATATTGATTTGCCTTTTATAATATAAAGGGTGTGGATGACGAGTGTATAATGCCATTTTATAACGGATAATGCCATTTTATAACGCGTAGAATTTGTATTTTTTTCTATAATTGATTGGTTCATCGTCCCACGAATACTAATGCTACTGGACTAACGGGAAAAGGGACTGGGAAATGAAACTATTTTTCTATTTCTAACGTTTCGGAATTGTTTTTCAAAGCTGGAAAATGACATGTTGGTATAACATATGAATGGAAACAAATTATAACTATCACCATACCTTTAAAAATCAATTTATTCCAATAAAATGTTTAAACAATGGACATGGAAACAAGCTTTTGTCAAAAACAAAATTAAATTGGCACATTTGCACAATACATAATCAACAATATACACACGTGAAAATAAATAAATAGAATAACTTCGAACAGGTAGCAATTGAAACAGAACAACCACCTATGTATTCGGTGGTACAAGGACAACTGATCTTTTTATAATTATCAGCCGAAATGTTTTTCTCTATATATATATGAAGAAGCCTACAAACGTTGAATGTACTGTTATATTATTGTGATCTCTCTCTCTGAACAGTTCAAAAATATGTGTATAGATTTTTGTTAGATTTTGGGTATCACTTTTTAGATAACACAATTACTGTTCAAATTTATTTGGATCATTTCTCCCAATAGTTGCTCTCTCTTTCTAAAATTGTTACTGCATCAAAATCAAAATTGCAACCGGACTCAAAATGGTGTGAGGCGAGTGTTGTTTTTTCTGTTTCTTTTTTATTTCCCCTCATAACAATCATATTTATGTTGATAAACGATATCCTTTATATATTGTTTTGTTTGTCCAATGTAAAATTTTCCACAATCACAGGGAATACTGTAGACTACGTTCGATTCTAATGTACTTGGTATCCTATCTTTTAAATGGGAGAATAGATCTTAAGTTGTTTTCAAATTGAAGAAAGCAAACTTATGAGAATCTGTCGATAAACATTTTTTAATTTTTTGAGAAAGTCCATCCAGATATGGAAATTTGAAGTAACAAACTCTATCATTGGGGTTTGTTTCTTTTATGTCTGTTCGTTGTCTTTTATTAATGATTCAATTTATTAGTGTATTGGGATAATTATTAATTCTCAATATATCTCTCAACTTCCTCAAGTTTTCTGAGTGAAAACAAACATCACTGAGTGTGGTGGCTCTATTAATTAGATTAAAGGCTGTTTTGACTTTCTGACTGAAAGAGTGTTCAGAAAGATAGATTAGAATTCTACTAGAATTGGAAGGTTTCACGAACCAGTTACATTTTATTGTACCATTATCCTCTCTTATGACTATTAAATCTAAAAAAACGCATAAACAGGGTGTCCACCTTAGACCCGTCGTCAGCTGTGTGAATTCTTCAACATATAACATGTTTTGTCCACCAAATACTGTTCAATCTAACAACCACATTTCAATACAGTGTTAAAAACTCATTAGAGTTCAAAGAAATATCTAAAGACATTGTTTTACCCAACAATAATATTCTTATCTCATTAGATATTACCAAGTACATCAGAATCGAACGTAGTGTACAATATTCCTTGAGATTGTGAAAAATCTTATCGGACTAACAAAACAATATGTAAAGGATAGAATTTATCAACATAAATATGATTGTTATGAGAAAAATAACAAGAAAAAAGAAAAAACAGTACTCACACCATTTTGAGTCCGGTTGCAATTTTGATTTTGATGCAGTAACAATTTTGGAAAGAGAGACCAACTATTCAAAAATATTATTGGGAGAAATGAGTAATTGTGTTAATCTGAAAAGTGTTAATCTAACAAAAATCTATACACATATTTTGGAACTGTTCAGAGAGAGATCACAATAATATAACAGTATAGAATGTCGGTATATTCAATGTTGGTAGGCTTTTTCATATATATGTATATATATACAGGGTGTAACTGAATAAGTGTAAAACATTTAAGGAGGTGATTCCTCATCGAAAAAAAAATAGGATCTTTCATATAAAGAAACTTCATTGGAGCATCCCTTGTTAAGATACAGCCCCTTAAAGGGGGTACATAAAATTTGTATAACAATTTTTTTCACAAGCACTGAAAAAGTTACAATATTGAAATTAACCTGACGTTTTGTACTACCAAAAAGACAATCCCTTGTTTTGATACAGCCAGTAATTTATTTGGTTTACCCCATGGTTGTAAGGTGAAAACGCAACCCTAAAATTTATTTCCAATGTAACTTTTTTGTCTTATTATTTGTTTACCATTTAAAATTTATTTCCGATAGCCTGTTTCATTCTAAACAAAAAATGTCTCTTGGGTTTTTTGCCCAAAATAAACCAGTAAGCAGCAAAACATTATTTTACGAACTACAGAGATACATCGTCATAAATGCGAACTGGATTTATTGTTATTTTGTAGTTAGTACCTGCATTAAACGATTAAAGGGTAATAAACAAAACTAAGTTATTAATAACAAAACACACAACATGTAGAAATCATAGTGAATGTTCAATATGTCTACCTTCAAACATTACGCATGCGTCTAGACGTCGGCGCATTGAGCCACGTATTCGCTCAAATATTCCTCGAGTCTCTCTGATTACCCTGCACGCATCGATGATGCGGTTTCTTAAGTCCTCTACATCGCGAACAGGAGTACGATATACCAAATGCTGTGAATGGCCCCAAATAGAGAAATCGAGAGGATTGAGATCCGGGGATCGAGCGGGCCATTTATGTGGTCCTCCTCGACCTATCCACTGATTTGCATATGTTTCCGTTAAATGCTGACGTGCTACTTGACTAAAATGGGCGGGAGCCCCATCATGCATAAAAACATATCCCTTCTGACGCCCAAAGGAACTTCCTCCAGCAGTACTGGATGCACTTCTCTTAAAATTGAACGTATGCCTCACCATTTAATCGAGGAGGTAGAAAATGAGGCCCAATTAAATCATCCCCAATAACTCCGAGCCACACGTTAAGAGAAAACTGTTCTTGATGGCTAGTTTCGACAATAGCGTGAGGGTTTTCATCAGCCCATATGTGGTAATTATGAAAATTAATAATCTTGTCCCGAGAAAAACTACATTCGTCTGTGAATTCTATCGTCTTCAGAAAGTCACAATTTCTTCTAATCATTTCCAGCATCCAATTGCAAAATTCAAGACGGTTCGGAAAGTCTCGCGGTAACAGTGCCTGTACTCGTTGCAGATGGTAAGGGTATAAGAGTTGTTCCTTTAAAATTCGAAATACCGTCATATGATCAACATTTAGCTGGAAAGCAATCTTTCTAGTACTGGTAGTAGGTTGTTCTTCAATCAAATTAAGTACTGCTTCCTCAAGCTGTGGTGTTCGTATTTCTCGATGGCGACCACAATCCTGCGTTCTTTTGTCGAATGAACCATATTCTCGTAATCGTTGATGAAGTCGAGCAAATATTCTATGTGAAGGATGCTGCCGTTGAGGATACATTTCAGCATATCTTCTAGAAGCTTCTAACCCATTCCCCTGCGACAGACCGTAAACGTAATGCATATCAGCCATTTCCTTATTTGTGTATGCCATTTTATTAACAAGTGAATTATTAAAGTAACAAATTAAGAACAGAACAACAACAC
The DNA here is from genome assembly GCA_018342105.1 of Gonioctena quinquepunctata. Lineage (NCBI taxonomy): Eukaryota > Metazoa > Arthropoda > Insecta > Coleoptera > Chrysomelidae > Gonioctena > Gonioctena quinquepunctata. The sequence goes on along the minus strand of JAFIRS010002467.1, from coordinate 96,439 downwards.
ACACTTAGTATTAATTCAATTTCGAAAATTCCCAAACTGACAGCGTCATACCAATTTAATTGTCACTATCGCTAATAGCGACCTACTAGATAGATTAGTTTCGTATTTTCGCATTTATGACGATGTATCTCTGTAGTTGTTCGTAAAATAATGTTTTGCTGCTTACTGGTTTATTTTGGGCAAAAACCCAAGAGACATTTTTTGTTTAGAATGAAACAGGCTATCGGAAATAAATTTTAAATGGTAAACAAATAATAAGACAAAAAGTTACATTGGAAATAAATTTTAGGGTTGCGTTTTTCACCCTTACAACCATGGGGTAAACCAAATAAATTACTGGCTAAGTGTCTTTTGGTAGTACAAAACGTCAGGTTAATTTCAATATTGTAACTTTTCAGTGCTTGTGAAAAAAATTGTTATACAAATTTTATGTACCCCTTTAAGGGGCTGTATCTTAACAAGGGATGCTCCAATGAAGTTTCTTTATATGAAAGATCCTATCTTTTTTTCGATGAGGAATCACCTCCTTAAATGTTTTACACTTATTCAGTTACACCCTGTATATATATATATATATATATATATATATATTAGCGGACCCGACAGACGTTGTCCTGTCCAAATTTCTATGTTCCCTAAAATGTTTTTCCCGAAAACTCTCGTCCGCGTAGAATTTCTTTTTTTCTATGTTTTCCTTTATGTTGTTCCATCTAGATTATACTTTTGACTCCTTCCGCTTCCTGTTGTCCCGTTATCTCGTTTTCCCGTTATCCCGTTATCCCATTTTCCTGTTACCCCTTTTTTTCTTTATCCCGTTATCCCCTTATCCTGTCATCCCGTTTTTTCGGTATCCTGTTATTCCCGTTATCCCGTTATCCCATTATCCCGTTTTCCTGTTATCCCATTTTTTCTTTATCCCGTTTTCCCCTTATCCTGTCATCCCGTTACCCGTTTTTTCGTTATCCCGTTATTCCCGTTATCACGTTCTACCGTTATCCCGTTTTTTATTTATCCCGTTATTCCGTTTTCCCGTTATTCCCTTATCCTGTCATCCGTTATCCCGTTTTTTCGTTCCATGTTATCCAGTTATCTAATTATCCCATTATCCCGTTTTCCTGTTATCCCATTTTTTCTTTATCCCGTTTTCCCCTTATCCCCTTATCCTGTCATCCCGTTATCCCGTTTTTTCGTTATCCCGTTATTCCCGTTATCCCGTTTTCCTGTTATCCCGTTTTTTCTATAGAATAAAAAAAATGAAAATAGGGGTTGATCGTAGAAGGGTGAAAATTAAGAGTAATATGAATTTTTTATTCTGTCATGACAAAATAAAAATAAAAATCTTGCCAAAAAAATAGGGGTTGATCGTAGAAAGGTGAAAATTCAGGGTTGTATGTATTTTTGAATGGTGTATCATAAAACAATTAAAAAAAATCTAAAAATAAAAATAAAATCAAGGGGTTTTACCACCCTTAACATTTAGGGGGATGATTTGTGAATCTAAACCATCCAGGGCGCCACCCAAACGCATACAAAAAAATTCATTCAAATCGGTCCAGCCGTTTATGATACCGACTGCAGCGCCATCTGCCGGGCTGATTTGTGAATCTGAACCATCCAGGGCGCCACCCAAACGCATACAAAAAAAAATCATTCAAATCGGTCCAGCCATTTAGGAGGAGTTCAGTGCCACACACGTACAGTAGAATTATATATATAAAGATAATATAGGTGGTTGTTTTGTTTTAATTGCTACCTGTTCCAGGTTATTTTAATTATTTATTTTCACGTGTGTATATTGTTGATTATGTATGTTGTGCAAATGTGCCAATTTTATTTTGTTTGTTTGTTTGTTTGTGTTTGTTTCCATGCCCATTGTTTAACATTTTATTGGAGGAGGATCCATCACTGGAATAACTTGGTTTTTAAAGGTATGGAGATAATTATGTTTCCATTCATATGTTCTACCAACATGTCATTTTCCAGCTTTGAAAAAGGAATAAACAATTCCGAAACGTTAGCAATAGAAAAATAGTTTCACTTCTCAGTCCCTTTTCGCGTTAATCCTGTAGCATTTTTTTATATGTTTTTCTTCATGTTGTACCATCTAGCTTATGCATGTGGCTTTGGCCGTTTTTCGTTATCATGTTTCCCATTATCTCGTTTGGGTGGCGTAAATGATTTTACAGCGAAAGTAATGCTTTGTGACGACTATTACAAATCCACTATCCCCTTTTCACCCCTTCAGGGACGTTATTTGACACGATTCATTTATTTGTTACAGAGAGCCAAACCACCAATTGTCTTGACCTTAACATAAAACTAAAGAAACCCCCATAACAATTTTATCTTTCATTTCACTCCTTAAAAACTTTGAATTTCTAATATTATCGAACTTACTCAAAAACTAACGAAACCACCATACAAACTTTCACCCCCATTTCTAGAAACACTGAAACACGTATCACTTTATCCCAAATTTTATGACCATGAACCCCCATATTAACTTCCAATCCCCATTGAACCCCTCATTTCACCCCTTCAGGGGTTGAACTTGAAAACTAACGGTACTCCTATACAAAATTTCAACCCCCTTTTTAACCTCTTCATGGTTGAATTTTCAAAAACCCTAAAACGCGTGTTTTTTTATTTGAAAAAAAAACTGAATTACCAAAATTTTCATTACTCCAACTTCAAAACTAATGGTACTTACATCAAACTTTCACCTCTCCACTTCTCAAAAACTTTCTCAGTGGCTATCTATGTCATCATATAAATACGCTGTAAAAATGTCAGCTCTTTAGATCCACGAAACAGCAAAGTTTTGTAGGTAATACATTTTTTACATTTTTTTCTGGCTTATTAAGGACATCTTGAAAATTTCAAAAGGAAAAATGGTGTGGTTGTGCGAAAGGTTAGATCACACCCTATTAGAATAAATAAAAACTAATTTTCACTAGGTAGAGAATACCCAAAAAAAATCAGGTTGATTTTCTGAGATACGTCTTCTTTGACTCATTTTAGATTTTTGTTTCGGAAATATTTTCGTACCCCGTGATTCTGATGAAACTTTTCGCGCTGTATTCAGAAATATGCGTACTCCCGTATTCAAAAATTGCCACTTGGATAAATGTTCAACGAGTGCCCCAAAAAATTATAATCAACTTATTTTAATTTTTAATTTTTGGCAAAAAATTGGTAGCTTGTGATTTTTTGTGTAAATAAGGTATTCAACATTTTTTAAGGAAACTCCTTTGGGCGCAATGAGAGTAAAATCTCAAGGTCGACCGACTTTGTTTCAAACGAAACCAAACTGAGGGGCCTAAAAAGCTGAAATTTTGACAGCGTATTCCTATTCTAACATAGATAACCACTGAGGTTTTTTTGATATTCCATTGCTAAAGGGATAAAAAAGGGGGAAGAAATTACGTAAGTACCATTAGTTTTGAAGTTATAGTCATGGAAATTGGTAATAGGTCTTTTCAAATAAAGGGCTTTTGAAAATTCAACCCTAAGTTAGGGTCATAAAAATCAATATTTGAGGTCTTTGTTACAAATGGAGAAATATGTGTTTCAGTGTTTTTGGAAATTCAACCCCTAAAGGAATGAAATGGGGGGTGGTGAAAGTTTGTCTGAAGGTTTCGTTAGTTTTTAAGTAAGGGCCTTAAAAATTGGCATTTGAGGTTTTTGTTATAAATAAAGAAATACGTGTTCCAGTGTTTTTGAAAATTTAACCCCTGAAGGGATGAAATGCAAAAACATGTATTACAGGACTTTTTTAAATTCAACCCTAAAGGAGATGAAATGTACAGTTAGTTCTTAAGTAAGGGATGTAAAAATTGGTATTTGAGTTCTTTGTTGCAAATAAAGAAATACGTGTTCCAGTGTTTTCGAAAATTCAACCCTCAAAGAAGTGAAATGGGGAGAAAAAGTTTGTATGGGGGGGTTCCATTAGTTTCGAAGTTACTTTGAAGAAACAAGTATTTCAGGGTTTTTGATAATTCAACCCTAAAGGGGGTATAAAAAGTATAACCTTCTCAAAATCCATTATTTCGATTATTTCGATCGATTTCGAAAAAGCAAAGTTATTTTCAGCGGAAACAAATGAAAATAAGTGACAGGTTATTTTTCATTTACAATGAATTTTTTATGTTATAAATTGTAGTTAAGAAGGCATAGAATGACCACGATCATTTTTTGTAATTCTCGACTTTAATTTGGGGATCCCGACTTTGTCATCGGAATCCCGGCTTTAAGCTCGGCATTCAGACTTTAAATTCGGGCGTTCAACTTTAATCTCGATATCTCGTTTGAAGTCGGAATTTCGCTTGAAATCTTCAAATTCAGCATGGATTGTAAGCATCCCAATATCACTGTCCTTATTGTATATGATGATAATTTCGAATATTTGAAATTGAAATGATGAAAAAAAAGGTCACCCTGTAGTGTTCCTACTTGCAGAGAGCGCCTAGTGTCGCTTTTGCAAACACGAAGGAGAAAATACCTGAAAAAGGTTTTACGGAGCGTTATCAGCGACTTCATCCGAAGCGCCGGACTTGAAGGTGAACTCTGATCTAATTAAGATCGGGCCACAATAGATCTGAGAAGGTCCTAACCTAACCTAGTGTTCGTAAAAACATCGTGGTAGCTATGCATGCTCGAAAAGAGTTCAAGCCTAAGAGGTTGTTGAAAGAACATAATATAGGCGGGATAAGGAAGGAAATCAATGCACGATTGAACGGGAACATTATGGTTGGGTAGATAAAAGATATATTAAGTTACATTCTTCTTGAATGTAACGAGGTTCTAGTCGTTGGAAAAAAACTCAGGTAGTGAACTCCAAAATTTTGACGTTCAATAAAAATACATGTTTGGCAAGTTTGGAGTTTAAGAAGGTGGTCTGACTGAGTCTGTCGAGTTTATCAGATAGAAACTGCTTGAGGTGCGATGTTCTAGAGTAGTTGGAGAATTAGTCGAGGTGGCATCGTCAACCAAACGGACTGCTCTTTTCCGAATATAAGGTTTGTTTCGCAGTCAGAATGGTTCTGAATCGGTTCAAAGCAGTAAGACAGTAGTGACATGGAAAACTTCGTACGAGCCCACTTCAAATATACGAGTGTGCTACTGTTTTGAACGGTTCAGAATCGCTGGAACAGCGAACCAAAACAAGCCTGGAGTAGTGTGGTGCTTGGGTACCGACGCCCATACATGTGAACACTATTCTAAAATATTGCCTATCGTTGATGATACTTGATCGTTCAAGATGTCTCACGAGTTTGATGTATGAAAACGGGTGGGAATCACTGACCGACCACATAAAGTCATGTGCCTGGCTTTGAAATCGGGATTCCGCGATTAAAGTCGGAAGCCCAACTTCAAAGACAGAATTTCAACTGAAGCCGGGAACATAAAATTTAATTTCAAAAAACTTGTGTCCCTTCTACGCCTTCGTAATAAGTAAACATGATTTGTTTTCCTCGTTTTCAATTTTCCATCAGAACAATTGCAGCTATAGAATTATCATCTTAAAATGATGTGGTTTGGGTTAAGTGAAGTGTTTTTTTTTATTACTGAAAGTTGTGTTATGTTCGGAGATTTCTGTATTTCCAGTTCAAAAAGCCAACTTCTGACGATTTTTTTTTCTGTATTTAGTTTCGACAAAAACACCTATATTGTATAAGACTTTATAGACTATTTTTTGAAAATGTCGAGAAAAAACATATTCAGTGTTCTCCAAAAACTTGGAACCATATGGAAAACATTTTTATTGATAGTTTCTCAGAAAATTTAATTCTTCATAAAAGTTGGCCCAAGTAGCACAGAGTCATAAAATTAACATAATGACTTCTTATACCGTCTTAAAGACCACGTATTTGTATGTTTTAGAACCAAAAAGTTAATGTGCGTTTTATAACCTTCAGGCGTTGCTATGACGTCGGGTAGTAGATATAACGAGAGTACAATAAAGAATTCTCGAGATGAAGTTGTACTGTGGTTTGTATGTAATTAAATTGTATGTGTCGTTAAGTATAACTTGAGAGCAGTTGCTATGAGGTTATTATGACAATGAACATATGTGGTTCTTATGAATAGATTTTTGAAACGTTTCTACGACTACATATTGTACTCATGTAATGTAGTTTTATCAACTGATGAACTTTGGTCGTAATGATTACATTATGTATCTATGGTTAGATTATTTTTGTTGGATAGGTATATTGTGTTATGTATGTGGAATATTCAGTTCCGTATGAATGATTGAAATGCCAAAACAAAAATCCAATCTGCCTTACAAAAGAACTGGAGCATATAGAAAAATATAAAGACGAAGGATGAGTGCCTACCCCAAAATTAACATCTGAAATAATTAATCAGTCTAGCGGGACACTGCAAAAAAATGAACTTCATCCAGTTCCTTCAATTGTTTTCACAACAAGGAAAGACATAAATAATATGTATGTGCACTTCGAGTGATAAATAAAAAATATTTAAATATTCAACATCAACATAACCTCTATTGTAAATGTCAGTTATTTTTAGCGTTTTCCATTAGGCGGAACTAGCGGAATGCTTATGCACTCAGTGTATGTATATCTTCTTCTGTTTTGATAGCGTTACGACGTTAGTACAACAAAACTTGCTACTTGTGGTCATAGCGACTACATTACAACTTTTTTATGTAAGATATTGCGATGTCTTTGAGACACTCGTAAACTATTCTATGATAGTACATACCGGAGTAATTACAACTTTTCGACACTAGAAGGGCGGCATCCATGTTTTTCGATTGATTGATAACGTCATTCTGGTAGCCATATTGGAACAAAAATATTTAAAATAAAAAATATGGGACCCTGGGTGTTATATCAATTTAAAAATCATTAGGGATGTGCTAATCAAGTATCTTTCGTAATATTTCAACGATTAATGAGAAAAATTGATGAAATATATTTTTACTGAAAAGAAAATAAATATTTATCTCTCTTCATTTTCGAGGTGCATGAATTTTAAGTGAGTAGAATTGGATTTTGATCGTAAAAATGGATTTGCTTGGTCACTAGAGTTTCAGAACAATTCTTAAAGACACATAAATGAAAATCATTTTTATCCCGATAACTATCATGGTCACATAGTATCATGAACATTAAAGGAAGGCGGACTTATATATTATATTGATATTATATAAAATTCTTTTGATATGGTATACATATTGTAATACTATATTAGAAAGATTATGACCTTCATGCATAATGATATAATGACTACACTAAGACCCTTTTGCGACTGGCTTATATAAGTCTATATTGGCAAGTCATTACCACTACTTTATAACGTCGATGTGACGTCGCAAGAGTGTGCCTTTTTGTCGTATTGGCATACATAGCGACTTCTCAGCATATTACAAGACATAAGTTATGGACTTTTGCGAAAGGTCTAGTAGACGTCTGTACAACCGAATTATGACCTCTGTGTGCTACTTGGAGGTGCATTCAATTTGACTAAATACGCGCATAGCCGTTATTATCAGTGGCGTGCGGTTAAGCGGGAATCGGCCGTTATTCTAAATTCATTATGGAAAATATCAAAAAAAATTATAAAAAAAAGTTGTTTGCAATTGAAAGATATTCCCAGTTATCCAGGTTAGTCTACCAATTACTAATATCAATAATTGCTTAATGCAGAAATCAACTGAAATTAGTAATTGGTGGACTAAACTGGAAAACTGGGAATATCTTTCAATTGCAAACAACTTTTATTTTTATTTTTTTAATAGTAATTTACTCTATAGTGAATTTAGAATATCGACCGATTCCCGCTCAACCACACGCCACTGATAATAGCGACTATGCGCGTATTTAATGAAATCAAATGCACCATCTTTTATAAAAAATTAAATTTTCTGAGAAACTATTAATAAAAAAAACCATATGGTTCCAAGTTTTTGGCGGACACTGTATAAGCATTCTCGCCATTTGTAGTTTTGAGTTGAAGGTTCTCTACTTATATTTTCAATCAAATACATAAGTTTTCTCTCTGAAATTCATCATACATGCATTAGCGAGCTTTCAGACCCACTAGTTTCATAAAAAGTCGGTGCTTGTGCGAGTTTCACTCGCGTACCTAGGGTAATGCGTAACATGTATTATTTCATTTACAAGACTTCGAAAAGAGTTTTTGTTTTCAAAGTTCATAAAATTAAAAAAAATTGACTGATCTCAGAATTAAGGAGTAAAGAGCGGGAGCTATTAGGCTTCAAATTAGCAATGTCGAGTTAAAAAAACATTTATCTGTAATGATTTATACATTTCCGTTGGGAATAATGAATTTTGGAATTGTAATACCAACTTTTGACCTTATTTCAAAAATTAAACTTGATTTGTATATTCTTGTCGGCCATTAGTATTAATTCCACTATTTGAAATTAATAGGCATTGTAATATGAAACTCGTATTTTCTAAGGTTTCCAATAAAAATTGTTTTTACCAAATGGTGGGCGAGCGATAATTTTTGTATACGTGACATTGAGGTATACATATTCCAGAGTTCAATGAAAAAAACATAAAAAGATTGCAGTATTCCCAAAATAATGCAAGATTCTGGGATATATTGTTTCTCATAAATAACCGGAAATAAGACAAACTAAGCAGTTGCTTCCATGGAAAAGTATTGCGCTATGAACTTTAAAGGACTAACGGTGAGATTCATTTTATATATATATATATATATATATACATTTTTATATAAAAAAACTATTGTAATTTCTTTGTTTCTCAACCGATTTTTACAACTGATACGTCAATCCACTTCTGATGAAAAGCTCTTCCAATTTTATCATAAAAACTGTACCGGTGGGCCAAATTCTTTGTTTCTGTTAAAACTTTTCCAAAGCACTGTTTTACGTAGAATTCAATGGTGTAACTTATTTATTTTTTCAAATGATATATCAATAGTTATTAATGGAAAAATCTTTTTTTTAAATGAGACAACCTGTATATTCTTGCATATTTCAATAGAGCTTGAAATTACCATTCCAAAACTGTAGCACACTTGATGTTTTGCTAGAGTCACCTTTGAAATGCAGAGCTTTTAGGTTTTTCATGTAGACTTTGGTAAACGCACACTTTGAACAAGTAGGATTTGGACGACACGGCGATAAAACAGAAAGCAAGTGTTCACTAGTAGCTATCAAATGTTGAGAAAGCTGTTCACAGCAGTAATTGAAACTCATAGTTTCAATAAAACTGATTACAATTTACTACTAGTAAATGAAACTCCAACAATAATAATAATAATAAAGAACAAACAAGAACAAAATATTTCTTTAGAGGTGTTCGAAATGTCTACCAGCTTCTCCTACACACAGGTGGCACCTTTTTTGTACATTTCTTGCCGAATTAATCAGTTCAATGGAAGTGGGAGAAGCAAAACTTTGCCTCACTGCCGCTTCCAATTCGTGTCTAGAGTTGGTCGGCAATTTAAAAATTTGATCTTTTAACCTTCTCCAGAGGTGAAAGTCCATAGGCGTTAGGTCCGGTGACTGGCCGGCCAACGGTTGGGTCCTTGGTTGGCTATCCAATGATTGCCAAAATTTGCAGCCAAAAAATTGTTGACAATTGCAGTGTTGTGAGGCGAAACCCCGTCTTGCTGAAAATATATTTTCCCGAGCTCCATTAGCGGCAATTCATCAACAAGGGGTTCAATTTGTTCCCTTAAAATTTCTGAATACCTCTGAGATGTGAAACTGCCATTATAAATTAACGGGCCGATAATTCTACCCCTAAAAACACCTGCTTATGCACTAAATACAAATCTTCCTTGACTTTTCTGCTCCACAATAGAATGAGGATTTTGTTGTGCCCAAGTATAAGAATGGTAGGGGTTGAAAATGCCTGCACTGCTTACATAAGCTTCGTCTATCCAAATACAATTTAACGAAAAATCAAGGACTTGGTTACAATTTTCCAGGAACCACTGGCAAAATGCGTTCAAAATCTCCCGGTCTGAGTTTATGAACTCTTCTGGTCCTGTATGGCTTGAATTTGTGCTTTTTCAAAATCCGCCTAACGTTAGTTCTTGGTAGGCCTGTTGATATTTTTAAATTTCACGTTGACGTTTTGGGATTATTTGCAACAGCTCCTGAAACGACTATTTCTTCCAACTCCCTATCCCTATTTGATGCCTATAATTTTGGCCTTTTCTTTGTGATTTGACCACCATCAATTAGGTTGTGTTGCAATCTTGCGAACATTTCTCTAAAAGTTTGTCTTCTCTCTGGATACCTCTTGTGGTACAAATTACTTGCTGCCTCTGCATTTCCCCGGTTTGTATAAAACAGACTATCATATCCCATTTTTCATAATTCTCACACTTCATTGCAAATGTGTTTGACAAGAAACACGAACTGCTTAAATCAAAATTTGACAGCTACCAGTAAACATTTGCATTCTGTTTTATCGCTGCGTCGTCCAAAGCCTACTTGTTCAAAGTATGCATTTCAAAGTCTACATGAAAAACCTAAAAGCTCTGCATTTCAAAGGTGACTCTAGCAAAACATCAAGTGTGCTACATTTTTGGAATGGTAATTTCAAGTTCTATTGAAAAATGCAGGAATATACAGGTGTCTCATTTAAAAACATGATTTTTCCATATATTTGAAAAAATAAATTACTTAAACCATTGAATTCTACGTAAAAAAGTGCTCTGGAAATGTTTTCATAGAAGCAAAAAATTTTTGACAGGAAAAAAGTTACAGCAACTTTTCGAAAATGCACATTTTTGAAAAACATGCTGTAACTCAGAAACGATGATAGATATCGATTTTTCAGTGCAAAGACCAAAATGGCTTTATTTTTTTGCACTGAGTAAAAACGCAGTCCTTATACCCTACAGGCAGATGTTTTTGTTTCCTCACACAAACGATTATTGCCTGAGTTATACTCAATCAATTGTTTCTACTTCTTTTCTTAGGCGTTTAGCATGGTGCTTACGCTCCAAAATTATGCAACTTCAACTTTCTGTAACTTTTAGAAAAATAAACTTAGTAACTAACCTTCAATGCTGCGTATCCTTGAGGTCATTTCAAGATTTAATTAGCATATTTTGAGGATGATATGAGGATGTCGAATTTGACCGCTTATGACCGCTTTCTGGCCAAGCCAGATCACTGTGCGACCGTAGCGACTGCGCCTTCAACTCCAGTAGCGGGCACTCTTCAAGATTTTCATTTCGTATTTTTATTTCAATAAACATTCAAATTCCTCTTTTGAGCGGTAGAGAAGAATTATTTTGAATTTGTTTGTGTGGAAACAATTGTTATTGTTATATTGTTTTTAATTTCTTGACTAGATAAATTAGAATATATTACTGAACCTATTTTCTCTGTGTTGGAGTTAATAATATTAGTTAGAAATGTGAGTTCTGTTTTATTTATTTATTAGTGTATATCTGTTATTGAGAGTATGGCGTCATAAAAGTACACGGAACATATTTGAAAGTGCTACTTAACATGCCTAGGTTTGGCGGTATCTTCTGTCACTGGCATCAGTTGTTTTAATTTCTACCTATTACTATATTTTTTTTGAGAAAACAGAAAATGTATATTTGATTTTGTATTCCTCCAATGCATGTGTTCTCAACTACTTATAATTTCCGAACCACAATTTATGTAGAGGCTTTAAATTTTGTACCATATATCCAAATCCCAGCAATTCTTCTTAAACGAAAATAGCATCTGGCTATGTCTTTTCTGGCTAGTTTCGCAACAATTAAATTGTGTGCTAACGACATTCTTGAACAAAATGTGTACAAGCTACAATACTTGAAATTTCTGACCCACGAGTAGATAACGGTAACCACACATAGTTTCACTTGTTTAAAGTTTTGTCCGCCACCAGCGTCTTTTTTTGTTGTTGTATATTGCTTCTCCACCAACAGTCAAGGCCGTACCCAGGAGGGGGTTTGGGGGTTAACCCACCCTCCCCCCTGAAATTTGTAAAATATATCTGGAATAAGGTGAAAATAAAGTATGTGTAATAAAATTTGGTAAAATGTACATTGCATTATTTACTTTAGAACCGAACACCCCTGAATTTTTTCTCTGGGTACGGCCTTGCAAACAGTGAATATTTATTTTCTACAAGGGGCCCAAAACTCACTGTATATATGATATACGGTATCAAAATCCGAATTATATCGAACTTGATTGCAATACACATTTCAATGACAGATTCTATGAAGATAGAACACTAGACGTTAAAACCTGTCGTCCTATTCCGTGCAGAGGTACGAAGTCCCCATGCTGACGTCAGAACATTCGTAACACTCAGTGTTATTTACACACCAATTTCCCGCTTGCACCTGGCAATGACAATCGTCGATCATTTAGTGTGTGGAGGTGTATTTGCACAGTTCAAGCATTTAATTTACAATGAACGTGAACGTTACTCATGAGTGTAATGAGTGTAAGCGGACATATAAGCGTTATTCCGACTCAAGAAGGCATGTAAAAAAGGATCATCACGATAAAATCAATGCAATTGTACCTTTAAAAAAAAAAACTACCAGTTGAATGCAATAACTGTAACAAACACTTCGGATCGTTAGATAATTTGATATCACATGTTAAAAAAGTGCACAATGCTGCAGAACAATCGTGGAAGCATTGCAATTAATTTATTACTTTAAGAGAAATTATACTATTAAACACAATTACAGAAATATTTTTTTTGTATGGTTCCATTATTGTCGTATGTCGTTTATCAATAGCACCATAAACATTTAATTAGTTCAAGTTTTCACCACGCCATCGATTCTGGGCTAAATTATTGTGTTACTTAATGAAATTTAGCATTTTGAATTGTACTCTGAAAAAGAGAATTTTTTCCTTGATATAATTTTCAAATATATTGTACCTAAATTGATTAGGATTGTGTTCCAGAATTTTCTAATAATCGGCCCGTTACCGTCTTTATTATCTACTTCTGGCGTATTACAATCTCATCGATAAAATCCACTTTGTACTCTACTTTCCGTGAAGTGAAATACAGGAATACCGACTTGCCATAAATCACAGTCTAAGTAACGCGCAGTATTACGGATGGTGTGACGTCAGCATGGAGACTGCGTACGGTCTGCCGCTCACGGACTCTGCATGGATTAAGATGTCAGATTTTAACGTTTAGTAGATAGAACACCGTATTATTGAAATACTTTTTACGATCAAGACCGATTAAATTTGGATTTTGATAATCAATGTCAATTCTTAAATTTGTATGAATATGACAAAAGACCAATTGTTTAACGAACCTTAATTGAAATGTCTGAATTATATCCCCATCGATTTGTATGAATGTATTCGATTGAGCAAACATAAAGGTATTTTCATTTCCATTTTCTTGAAATGTCAACTGTGGACCACGTTTTTCCTTCATCATTTTTGGTGTTATTGTAGCGTTTTGTTTGTCCGATAGAGATGTTCCTCCTATAAATAATAATCACAAAATATTACATAATATTGTCACGACGAAGATGAAGATGCAGTGATGAAATTCAGCTGGACTCTCAATAAACAACTCTTCATGAATTGATTGGCAGCTGTCATTTTAGGTCATTATGTATAAGGAAATATATAACTTGCGAAAAATCGAACAAACAGGCAAATGGCAGAGCTGCAATGCATTTTTATCCTTATATTAACTACCGTTAACAATATGTGAATATATGTAACTCACACTGTAGTTATTTTATCGTGTATATCAACCAAAACATTAGATAATCATGCCTTAGTGCCTTTCCAATACACACTTCCTCAATATGAACAAACAATGGTTGAATACATCACATGAGTCATTCGATCTTGCGGAATGAATGTAATACTGATTCGCGTTAACGCAATAATAAAACGATTCTTCATTATACGTGTGTCCCTGAGAGTTCTGCGTTTCGTTCACGTGCGATAGTGTTCAGTATTTAGAGTATATTTCGAAAAAAAAAAAACAGTATCAAGTGAAATTTCCAACAGCTGGCAACACTGCCAAGGTGATTGTGTGCAGTAGATAACACGACCTTTCACGTTCAATGTTTGCTGGAAACAGAGATCCATAGATGTCATTTACCTACTTGTCTGGACGAACTCCGTCGGATTTGGTTATTAGCCTTGAGTTATTGAGTGTATTGACATGTGTTAGTTTTTTATTATAAAATGGCTTCTTGTGTGGAGCGTGTTATTCGGATTGGAAAATGATTATTGGAACAGATCGTGTATTTACTGTTAGACAATATCCAAACTATTTTCTTCTGCATCGAGTACGCACGATCACTACGGGTTTTCCCACTCATCTTTTTCGGTACCACACTACCAGTTCCTAACAGCCATTTATGTCTTAAGTACCAATATTGATACTAAAGACAGCAAATGTGAATTGATGCGCATGCGCGAAAATGGAGGCGTGACATGTATTGGTTAATGTTCGGTTGCCAGAACTACTTGTTGCCAATATGACAAGGAAAGACATATAACCCGACTTCACTTTCATTGCATTGCTCTTATGGACAGTTATCAATATTCGTAGTTGATAAATAAATGCTAACAGCCTTTCTGGATACTGTTCAACATAAATTCTTACTACCACATTACCGTCACAATGAGCTTCACCGTTAGCATATCGTTATATTCCCGAATGGAAAACTGTTAGTTATCTGTTCTCTTCGTTAATGAATTATTTTTATTCAGTACAATATAGAATGTCTTCACTTGTATACATGACATCAAACTTGAAATTATAAGTTGTCATATTTGGCATATGTATTGTATGTCACTGTTTCCTTATTCTACAAAAAACGAAGCCACCGCGACAAAAAATCAACTTACTAGCTCATGTTATTACCTAATACTAAACACTCATCTTCAACTGCACCCTTGCAGGCGTGGCTGATGAATGTTTCATTGAGTGCGGGATTGCCAGTTATCACTTTGTATATAAATTTTGATGTTCAATTATTGGAAAAACGGGCAACTTTACGAAAAAAAACCATAGAACTTTTTTGTACTAAATCTACCACAAAGCAACTCAAGGCAATAAGCGCCGTAGGCTTTTATCTTATTCTTTTTCGATAAAATCGATGAATCTGAGTGTTCGCGACACAATAATGAAAACACTTTGTGTACTTTAATGTTTTCAGGACATTCCAATTTCTCGTTTCACTTATTTCATCTAATCAAATTTTCACCAAAATATATATTTTTTAACAGATGTTTTTTGTGTTTAGGTGTCTTCTGAGAAGTTCAAGTTTATGCCTTGCCAAGTTTATTACCATTGATTTGACTATATGTTCATCTATCGAAACAATCTCCAACTCATATTGATGGAATATTTTGTTTCAATACAAATATAATATTTATTTGAATCAAACAACAGAAATTGATTGAAGAATAGTATATTGGTTGAATTATAAGCGTTAGATGGCGAATATTTCGCACAACTGACTTAGATAATGTTATCGAATAGCAAAGCCAACTTATCATCATTGTGACGTCCGGACCTAAATGTCTGGTGTCGGCTCTCATTGCCATATTTGTCAATTCAGTGGATTAACAAAATGATTACTCATTTGAATAGATATTTTCAGTGAAGAAATCAGCTGATTTTGTTGAATTGACATTATATTGAATTAATCAATTCGACATAAATAATTGTTTGAATGAATATTTTTATTAAACCAATCAGCAAATTTTGTAGATCTGATTATTCGATTCAACAAAATAATAACATGGTTGAAACAACATTTCTGCCAAAACAAGTTATGAATAGAGGTGGTCGAAGAAGATATTTAGTTCATGCAAATTAGTTTCAGTTGATTAAAACTTAAAATTTGATCCATAACCAAGAAATAATTCTACTCATTTTGAGATTATATTTTGTCGTGCATATACACTTTCATTTGTTTGATTCAAATAAATTTTGTTTGATTCAACAATTTTTTTTTCTGTGCAGTTCAATCTCGCTTGGCATTTTACGATGTTGATTCCAATTTTCTACTCAAGTTTGGGAGAAATTGTGAGAGGTATTTAATCCAAAAAACATGACAAATGACGTTGTTCCTTTTCGGAAAATTTTATAGAAATCGCCCTATGACTTCATCTGATGATTTGTTGAACTAAGTGTTTTCTTTGGTCGTTAAAATATATTTCGTAGTGTGGTAGTCTCTTATTTAATAAATTTTTCAACTGTTTCTCACAAAAACAATCATTTTTTGGTATGAGTGACTGGAAGATTTTATTACTGCTCTATTAAAAAAATTTCGTCCTATATATTTTCTACGCGCGTATGTAGATGGACACCCGTATCCTAAATACGTCAGGACTAGGGAACCTCGCAGTCGCCTCTTCTGAATTTCGAGGACTATTCTGCAATATGATGATTTCATAGACTATTTCTACGTTATTTTCTAGTGGAATTTTATGTAATAATAGTATATTTCAACTGGCATGAAATGCATTTCTCAATTATTACACATAGCCTATTAATTTATCCGGGGACTGACTGACTAAAGAAAGAAAATCATACAAAGGCATTACGACTTCTTGAACTGCATTTAAATCTGAAATAGCGAAGGAATAATTCGAAACAATACTTACTGCCTGGATCTATACATCTATTCCAACAGTGGTTTTCGCTTTCGAATCTATTTCTTTCATTACCTGCACAACCACCCCATAAGAACATTACGCACTCTTGTCTATCATGGTCAAACGCCCACTTGTATATATTTCTGTTACAGGGGCCCTTTTCAGCCTTTCCTGGGCACGGGTGAAGATCATTTCGATCCGGCATAGCGGATATTGCAATAATGAACGAGCAGACATAGGTGATGGATTCCCGCATGATTTTCTGAAAAAACAAATCTGAAATTATGCCTATTGTTTTGAGTAGAGTTGTGTTATCAGGCAACAAATATGTAACAAAATTATAAGAATTTGATGTTTCTAAATTTTGGTGCCAATGCTAGAAATAACCATCTCTTAATCGCAGCGAAAACAAAAAGGATTAATTTCACAATTCTAGATCTATTGATTCCAAATGTCAACATGGATTTCAATCGTTGAACCTTGCCTTCTGTGATAAATTCATAAGGACTAGTTCATGATTCAGATTGGCTTAGATTTAGGAATTTAATTGAAATGAATACCTTGTACATGTCATAGTTAACGCCCCTGTGCTTATTACAGTTTGTGTACTCTTCCCGAAATGTTCTACAAAATATGATGCGTAAAACTTGTTTTATTTTAGATGGAGGACTATAACCAACAGAGTTCTAAATCCCGTTATTTACGTGGTTGGCAAATTAATCATAAGGCAAAAGGAAAAGCCGTGCGTAACTACATTACCACGGACATATTTCTTACGATGTTATCTACTAATCAAACACATAAGGAAGGATCATTGAATCAGCACAGTTGCTATTGGTGGTGTTCCTTAATTTTGTTTACTGTTCTATCAACTGAACTCTGTCAAAAAATTTGACAGATTGAATACTGACAGTTACTGTTACCATTTATACATTTATTATACCTTTTCTGGTTACATATCTTACTAACTAAGGCTACTATATACAGTTTATATGTAAAATATTTTCAAATTCTTCTGTTCCTCTCTTGAAGGGGTTGGAGAGGAAGGGTAGTTTGCGGCATGGAAGAGTGTGTAGTTACTTTACGGGGATAGGGAAAATAAAAGTTTATATTGTGGTTTGGTTCGGATTCGAACCCGGGGCCTATTGTTCTTCAGGCATACGCTTTATCATTAGAGCTATCGATATGATATATATTTCAAGCTGTTATTATAGTTATTATGGGTTATTATGGAAAAGGCAAAATCTTCGATATGTAAATGTACATTTCCGCGAGTGTAGTGTAGATTCTAATCAATTCCGGAAAGAGCTTTCCACCTTACATTTTATGAAGATTTCATAGAAATACTACCTATTGCGGATGTCACCATTTTTCGCTTTTCAGTTTCTTTTTTCGTCGGTTTAATTTTTTGTTAAACAATGATATTAAGATTGAAACCCAAGTAAGTGCTGTCTATATACTTGTGAGATGGTTATACGTCTTTCTTTTGATTTGAGTCAGGTTACTTAGGAATATTAGGAAGCATTTTGGAAGATCTGAATCCTTCTCCAACTTTTGACTGAAAAGTTTAAGGTCTATATAAAAACTCTGTTTTTGTTTCTAATGAAAATGTTCCAATTCTTCTGACAGATGATTCGTTAGCTTGATTGAAGGCAGTTTCAGAATCAATAACTGAATTCTGAAATCTACCTTTCCGACTGACCTCGCCATCGTATTTGTTGTATATTTATGATAGTTATAAGGATTTTTTTTAACCAATTTCTTCCAAATTTCCTTCCGAAATAATGTCAACATTGGTTACAGCAGATGACCTGGCAGGCCATAATTTGGTTATAATTTTAACAATTCATTTATTGAAAATTGTGTCGTGAAAGTGTTTCCGTACATCTAGTGAGCAATCATTTCTTCCTACATATTATGTATTGAACTTTCAATCCAGTTATATTCTAATTGTGATAAAAATTGACTTGAATACCTCAATTTCGAACCTCAAAAATATTTGAAGGTTCACCTGAAGAAATTATGAGTTTTTTAATTATAGTATTAGGTAAATTTCCAATCTTCGAAAAAAAATAACTCCGAACTAACCACAGTAGAGAGGTAATTTTCCATATATCAATTAAGGTCCCTGAGAGAGACTGGTTTCAAATATGTAAAAAATATACGTTCCCGAAAATGTCTATGGTTGTAAATACAAATTTGAAATTGGGGATATCGTTTTCAAAATGCTTTTTTGACATTATAACTAAAATTGCAGTTTCAGCGGAAGTGATCCCAACTACTATTTTTCAAATGGTACCCTGCACTTTTTTATCCGAAGAAGCTTTCAGTTTCTAACATCATTTGAAAAGTTTCGTTCAAAATAACAGATATTTAATAATAATTATTCAAGTTATACAGTATCGGAAAGTATTTATCTTGGGTACGGTGGTTTCATGAGAGCGTAAAGAATAGCTTGCTATATGTTGAGAGAGCATTACAATTTCTCCTCGACTCGCTCGAGGAAGGGATATTTACGTCACGACACAGAGATAGGAGAATCAGGGCGGTCCCGGCGGTCAGCTCAGGACGTCAGTATCATACCAGCAGCAGTCGGGAGAGTGTGTGCGCTGCAATGAAGAAGAATTATTGACGATAATTTCACTTCAGATAATTTGAACAAATCAAACTGAATCATTGATTCAATTTAATCTGTCGGATGACAGGTAGATCAAAATATCTTTGGTGCCGTGGTGGCCGCGAAAACAAAAAAAAAATTTTAACATAACAAAAGCAAACGATATTTCTGTAAGACAACAAAAACAAAAAACTTTTTTCTAACAGAAAAACAATTATTTCTTGAATGGAGAGAAAAACAATATTTACAAGAAAAGATAAACCAAATCAAATATTTTGTGTACGGAATTATTTTATTAAATGTTCGAACAAACCACCATTTTGGGCCAAACAATAGCCGAATCTATTGTACTTTCTCTGCGGTTGTGTAAATAGGCGGCATGTTTCAAAAGGTATAGTTTTCCCAATATCAATTGCAGAAGCATAAGAAAGTCTTGCGGCGAAATCCTGTGAGCAGCAGTGGCGGAGATAACTAATTTTATTTAGATATTTTAAGATTTTAAAAATACTTCATAAATAATGAAAAATGAAAAAAAATTAAAGACAAGCTTTTATTTATACAAATACATTAAGAAAGAAAAATAATTTCTTTCTTTCAAAACTAGAATATCCTAAAACGTATTTCGATCGGCACACACCAAGACCACAGACGCTACTGGTTTTTAATCTTTCAGAGCTATTAAAACACAAATATAACGCGTGATTTATGACCTACCATCGTATAGACACACCAGCTAGCATTGATGTCCGACTTGATTGGCCCAGACGAATCGGTTGTAAAACAGACAGCTGTCACTCAAGTCCACGTTGACTAGCGGGCTCTTTGTGCCGACGGAAACTGTATACAAGTAGTACAGATTATTTTTCGTTCCGTTTCTTCGCATATACGCTCGTGTTAGCGAAGTGAGTTTTTATTTGCTCCCTATAGAAACAGCTTCTGCAATTGATATTGGATGGACTATAATAATTGTCACGATCTTGTATTTTTGCAACCACGCTGTGTCGCATTGCCACGTGGTCAGTTAATGCGTCGGGTGGGGTAACAGGAGGGGCGCACAGCAGTGCGTTTCTCTTGTTTATGTGGTATTATCATATCATTGCGTTCCTTGTTGCTCGGGTAGATTTCTGTCTATACCCCAGATAAAATGTTTCCGATACTGTATACGGTTAGCCATGAAAAGCTGACAGAAGTGAACGGCGTGGACAGTTAGTAGGAGGTTTCGAGTAAATAACCAATTGGAAAATTTTATTATCGTAAAATCTTACCTCCCGAATTTTACTTTGTTATGAAAAATTGACTCGTAAAAAACGTAAAATTACTCTCAGAAAGATACTCCAAACTCCTTTTGAAATAACAACATGCCTTTCTATCATTATATTGATAAATTATGAAAAGTCTAAAAATTATTGGTCATGCTTTTATTAAAGAATTATAATACTCACTGTATTACTGTCAAAAGTTGTTTTTGTATATATATTTTTTATATTACAGTACCGAATGATCTGATGGTTGCGAAAAACACCGAAACAGGCAAGATGGGAAAGACGCAGAGGGGCATGATGAGTTATGTGCCTTGTCTCATTCTTATCCAAATACAAAATTATTATGTTGATGTTTTATTTCATAATGATACGGAACTACGTCGTAAAATTGATATAGGAAAATCCCTATAACTGGTAGGAGGATCAAACGAATGCTCGTTATAGCTCAAAAAGAAACTGAAAAGGATAAAATAAACCTTTGCAGTCTTAATAACTAGGCTCCTAAACTAATGTAGGTATAGTCCATCCAATATCAATTGCAGAAGCTGTTTCTATAGGGAGCAAATGAAAACTCACTTCGCTAACACGAGCGTATATGCAAAGAAACGGAACGAAAAATAATCTGTACTACTCGTAAACATTCGCCGTCGGCAAACGGTAGATCAAAAGAGCCGATCGTCAACGTGGACTTGAGTGACGGCTGTCTGTTGTACAATCGATTCGTCTGGGCCAATCAAGTCGGACATCAATGCTGGCAGGTGTGTCTATACGATGGGAGGTCATAAATCACGCGTTATATTTGTGTTTAATAGCTCTGAAAGATTAAAAACCAGTAGCGTCTATGGTCTTGGTTTGTGCCGATCGAAATACGTTTTAGGATATAATAATAACCTACATCAAACAATGAAAGAAATTATTTTTCTCTCTTAATGTATTTGTATAAATAAAAGCTTGTCTTTATTTTTTTTTCATTTTTCATTATTTATGAAGTATTTTTAAAATCTTTAAATATCTAAATAAAATTAGTTATCTCCGCCACTGCTGCTCACAGGATTTCGCCGCAAGACTTTTTTATGCTTCTGCAATTGATATTGGGAAAACTATAAATAATTTTTAATCGGCGTCAAACAAATAACGAGCAAATTACTTAGGTAAAGCGTAAAATGATTGCAGCGGGATGCGCGGCGGCGGTGTGATTATTTCTTTAAAGAAATTTAATGATCTTCGTTGATTGTTTATTTGGCGCCGACTCAAAATTAGTTACTAAAATTAGTTTAGGAACTCAGTTATTAGGACAAAAAATGTTTATTTTATTTTTCGCTTTGTAGTATTTTTTCGAAGGTTTAATTTTGTATTGAAAAGTTTTAATTTTTCAATTTTTGTGGCTAAATTGTACTGATTACTACCTACTTAATCAACTCCAGGACTCCATTATGTTGTAGTGTCACATATGTGTGCCAAGTTTCAACAGAATAGGTTCACAGGAGAAAAATCATTCATCCCCTATTTTTCCACCCTTAAGAGTGATTTTCTCCAAATTCAGATGGAGCCCTTGAGAATAATCGAAATCGGATCGTGGTAGAATGGGGTAATGGGGGGTAAATGGGGCCAACTTCGAAGTACTTATATCCTATCCAATAAAGAAAGAATTATCAAAATTGGACTACTCTGTAAAAAGTTATGCGTGGACATACATAAAAAATACGTGTCGACTAGAGGACCTCCTCCTTTTTTCGTCGGTTGAAAACGCATTCAAGTTATGGCAGAAACAATCGTCAGCCCAGACAATAATCAGAATCACCAATGTTCTTCAAGAACACAATAAGCCACACGATATTTTACGATTAAATTAGTAAGCCCAAGGCACATTCTTTCTGTAACCGTGACAACACGAAGGCAAAAGGGGCATGAAAAGAGGGAATACTGCAATTATTAACTATTATTCATACAAAACGGCACTGGAAGATAATATAAATTAGAAACGTAGCAGAACAAAAGAAAAAAAACTAGACTGACAAAAAATAAAGGAAAGCCGACTAAGAAAAAGTTATATAAAAGAAACAACAAAATTTCAAAATATAAAAGAGACCACCGAAGATAGGAAAACGTCCAAAGCTAATATCTAATGAAATGATGGTGATTCTGATAATCGCCAAATTCAACCATGGTTCATACTCAGAATCTATAGAAGGTTGAATAAATTGTATGAGATGTCAAAAATGAGCTCATTGAGGATGTGCTGGAATAGATGATAATGAAGCTGGTCATGTTTACAGCTTCAATACAATAACGTCACATGGCTTTGTCAGGCCGGCATTAGCTCATTCTATAATGGTATATTTGATTGTAGTACTTTCAAGGCTAATATTTTATTATTATATTGATTTTGTAACATCCCATACCCCGTCTTACCCAAAGAAATTTTTTTTTTTTAGTTTTTTCGTTGATTATGCTCGAGTCAATTAGGAAATGTTGCCAGTTATCACGAAAACTGATTACCAAAGGTTAATTAATCAAAAATATAATTATTTTCCTATTCTATGAAAATATTAATTTTAATCAACATCTAACCTCCACTATCCCGTATAGACATATCAAAGTATACAAAACTTTTTTGAGAACGAAGACTGAGAACATTAAGCTGGAACAGCACCTTCGTAATTTTTTGGCAATATTGTTGTTGCTAATTTGTTTCCCCATCAAAATGTTTATTGCTTTCGCCATTATAGAAAAAAAACTCGCATGCAACTCAGTGTACGTGACAGTAGTGAAACTTCTTCGACGATCTAAACCCGATTTGTAACTATTTCGTAAAGGGTGTAACGGCAGAGAGGTCTTAAAATTATAACACCATTAAATTTTATTTCTTACATAAGGAGTCTCAAGTGCTTAAAAAAGAAACGAAAGTGAGAACATAACCAGAGATATATTAAATAATTTGATACAAACATTCATAAGATATCACTAAAATAATCTAAGAAATTAAATTAATTATAATAAGTATAATTTACTGTAATGAATATATATATATATATATATATATATATATATATATATATGAAAAGCATCAAATTATAGGTAGTGACACTATAATCTGTGCGGCGAAGCTTAGACCAATATATATATATATATATATATATATATATATATATATATATATATATATATATATATATATATATATATATATATATATATATATATATATATATATATATATATATATATATATATATATATATATATAATAGTAAGGAATTTGTGGCATTGCAGACAAATTTTTAAATTCCAAAAAAAAAACATCTTTGAGCAGGATGCGAACCCACGATCTCAAGAATGAAAAAATGTGTTTGCAATGTCACAAATTCCTTACTATTTTCTATTTATTCACAGACATTAAAAGTTATCACTTTTATATATATATATATATACATAAAAGGGTAGTCACTTGACTGGACTAGTTGAAAATAACTATGAATTTGAAATAAACTTAGTAGAAAGGATATTCTTTGAAATTGCAGTCAAATTTAATGGCCAGTGAAAGAAGAAAAACTCTTTCTTATTCAGTCAAGCTTTCGAAAATGTTTATTTTCATTATCAAGACAACTGTGAAAAAAGAAAAACACAAATTGTGAAATACGATTTTAAACAATTTTAAATGAACTTACTAAGGTGAGGTTAAGTGAAGACAGCGATCTAATCACCATTGTGTGATTGAGTATCTTTTCAACATCATATCACTATGAAGCACTACTAGTAATATATATGAAAATTAAACAATTGTAAAAGCACATATTGTTTAGGAACATAATTTTAAAAAACAATTTAAACTTTGACAGGACAATTACCACATGGTTAAAGCATGACTGAAAATGGAATGGTGGATGACAGGAAGTGCAAGACAGAAGACTGTCATGGGAGGAACATGTGTTTTGTCCACAGAACGAAAGGAATACCAATCTATATGACAAATATCGATAAATGAGAGAAAAAATCAACTGCTTATTATTTCTTGATTTTTTCTCTCATTTATCAATATTTGTCATATAGATTGGTACTATTCCTTTTGTTCTGTGGACACCACACATGTTTCTCCCATGACAGTTTGACATTGACATATGACACTTGACACCTTCTGTCTAACACTTCCTGTCATCCAACCTTCCATTTTCAGTCATGCTTTAACCAAGTGGTAATTGTCCTGTCAAAGTTTAAATTGTTTTACTAAATTATGTTCCTAAACAATATGTGCTTTTACAATTGTTTAATGTTTATATATATTACTAGTAGTGCTTCATAGTGATATGATTTGATTGATGGTGATTGGATCGCTGTCTTCACTTAACCTCACCTTAGTAAGTTCATTTAAAATTGTTTAAAATCGTATTTCACGATTTGTGTTTTTCTTTTTTCACAGTTGTCTTGATAATGAAAATAAACATTTTCGAAAGCTTGACTAAATAAGAAAGAGTTTTTCTTCTTTCACTGGCCATTAAATTTGACTGCAACCTCAAGGAATATCCTTTCTACTAGGTTTATTTCAAATTCATAGTTATTTTTATATATATATATATATATAGATATATATATATACTTTTTTATACCCCCCTTATGGTTGAATTTTCAAAAACCCTGAGCCCAAATACCAATTTCTATGACTCTTACTTCAAAACTAATGAAACCAAAACATGTCACCCTCCCCTCACTCCCAATTTACCCCTTTAGGGGTTGAATTTACAAAAACACTGAAACATGTATATCTTTATTTGTAACAAAAACCTCAAATACCAATTTTTATGACCCTGACTAAAGAAACTAACAATACTCCTAATCAAACTGCAACTCTCATTTTACTCCTTTTTCAAAAACCCTGAAATACTGTTTCTTTATTTGGGAAGAAGAGCCCATGCTAACTAACGGAACCCCCATACAAATTTTCATCCCCAATTTCACCCCTTTAGGGGTTGAATTTGGAAAAACACTGAAACACGTATACCTTCATTTGTTACCAAAACCTCAAATGCCATTTCTTTACCCTAACTTGAAAACTAACGGTACATCCTTTAGGTTGAATTTTCAAAAACCCTAAAATACATATTTCTATATTTGAAAATAAGAGCCCAACTAGCAATTTCCATGACTTTAATTTCAAAATTTCAATTTTACTTCCATTCCACCCCCTTTTCACCCCTTTAGGCATAGAATATCAAAAAGCCTTCCTTAGTGGTTATCTATGTCATTATAGGAATACGCTGTACAATTTCAGATTTTTAGGTCCAGCAGTTTGGTCTGCGTGAGAACGTTGCACAAAAGTGTTACAAGAAAACGTTTCATTCAAATTCGACTTCGCGCCCAGAGAATGTTCACTTCGAAAAACAAATGTTTGCGAGTTTAACGATATTTCTTGGCAAAATCTGAAATTAGATGCTTTTTTGCCCCAATAATAATTTATAAAATAGGGAGTTTTTGATAGTTCAACGTCAAGCTAGAATGCTCAAAAGATGCCCACAATGCCAAAATAAGATCAAAACTTGCTGAATGTCCTAACGGATCCCGTTCATTTTGGTCTTTCGCCAAAGCTGTGGGAAAAAACTTCACTTCCAGCTCATTTCCTCCTCTAACCAAAGAAGATGGAACACTAGCAACGACTGCCCAGGAAAAAGCCAATATCTTTGCGCACCTATTTGCTGGAAATTCCACTCTGGATTCATCGGGAAAACAACTCCCGAACATTACACCTATTGACAGTCACATGCCCAAGATCACCTTTCGCCAACGTACTATCAGAAAGATTCTGCTGGGTCTCAACACCAACAAAGCCTGTGGATCTGACGGAATCCGCCGATTGTTCTCAAGAAATGTGCCCCGAACTAACACCTGTTCTTTGCAAGTTGTTCAACCACTCTTACAATTTGGGGGTATTTCCGTCCAATTGGAAAATTGCAAGAGTACAGCCAGTCCCTAAAAAAGGCAAAAAGGCCCTACCTAGCAACTACAGACCTATCGCACTGCTATCTATTATTTCAAAGGTCATGGAAAAAGCCATCAACATCGAGCTCATGAAATATCTGGAAGACTCAGGAATTGTCAACGATAGGCAATATGGCTTCCGCCATCAGAGATCAACTGGTGACCTGCTCGCTTACGTCTCACATATATGGCAGCTATCTATTGAAAAGTATGGAGGAACTTTAGCTGTGGCATTAGATATCTCCAAGGCGTTCGATCGAGTTTGGCACCAGGGACTCTTATGGCTTGCCCCCTCAGCTGTGTTCTCTGCTTGCTAGTTTTCTCTCAAACAGGTCTCTCCATGTAGTGGTCGATGGAGTTTCATCTGACACTCTACTCATAAATGCTGGTGTTCCGCAAGGATCTATTCTCGCACCAACACTATTTCTACTTCACATCAACGACCTGTTGAAAGCAACTTCATGTCCAGTACACAGCTTTGCCGATGATAGTACCCTCCATACCGCTTTCTCTTCCAGGGCCCCTATATCAGCCCGTGAAACCAGAAATGAACGAGGAAGAAATGTTAATAATATAAATATGGACTTAGCAACAATTCTCGAGTGGGGATCTAATAACTTGGTAGAATTCAATGCAAACAAAACACAAGCATGTCTTTTCTCTAGAGAAGTCGATCTCACTGTGCCTAACATAACTTTGTCAGGAGTAACCATACCACTGAAGTCATCCATATCGATGCTTGGTATTACTATCAGCAATAACCTTTCCTGGGAAAATCACGTGAGGTCCATTGCCAAAAGTGCATCCCAAAAACTCGTTTTTTTGTTTCGTGCCAAGAGCTATTTCACCCCCACCCAGATGCTTATGATCTATAAGGCACAGATCCGACCTGTCCTGGAATACTGTTCCCATATTTGGAGCGCGGCACCTAAACATATCCTGAGGCTATTGGATTCTGTCCAAAAAAGGGCAATTCGTCTCGTCGGTGATGCCTCGCTTACAAACTCGCTCACTTGTCTGGAACACCGTAGAAAAGTTGGCGATTTGTCTCTATTTTATAGATATTTTCATGGGCGATGCTCTTCTGAAATATCAACAATCGTTCCTGCTTTGGCAGTCTCTTCGAGACTAACCCGTCAAGTTCAGTCATCACACCCCTTCGTGGTCACTTTGGAGACCTGCAGAACATCACTTTCCAAAGACTCGTTCATCCAACGAACAGCGAGGCTTTGGAACTCATTGCCTAGGGAGGTGTTCCCCGAGGCATACAACCTCCAGAAATTTACACACCAACTCCTACCTTCTTTCCCTTGGTTCCCACGATGTTCTCCGAACATTACAGGATATCCCTTTTCGTGGGAACCAGAACATAAAAAAAAAAAGAAAAAGCATGTTCGTTATTTCATATTAAAATCTGAAATTATAGTTTTAGATAAAAAATTGGTAATGGTACTTAGTGCATGAGTATCACTTGGTCGCTTCTGAAATAGTTATTCTGTGCCTTTTTTTCTAAACTCACCTTTGAGAATTTTAAGAGAATACAGCTCTAACCTGGAACAACCTTCTTAATTCATCGCTAAATATAAAATCGTTCATAACACCATTGTTGTGTGATTGGAAGTTATGTTGTTTTTATATTAGAGATTGATATATTCAAAATCTTGCAGCACAGGAAAACATTTTTGTTCGAACTAAGAATATCGTGCAGCAAGCTTTTGAATATGTTATTTACTGATATAAGAAAAACTTACACATGGAAATAATCGCTTTTTCAGACTATTTAAATGAAAGTTACCTTTCAAAAAGCTATTCAATCTGGCATATTTATTTTTAGTACTTTGAAAATATCTTTTTTGTATATATTTTTCACGAATATATCGTTCATACTCCAATCGAACCATAAATTACAAAACTCCATCATAATTCATGTTCTCCATTGTATATTTCATTCTTAGTTCCCTAGCAGTTGAATCCTAATTTTTTATTTAGAATTAATAATTATCTGTGAAATAAATTTGGACTATAAATCACAAAACTCGTAGGCAGTTTTGGTTGTATCAACTTGAGTTCTTGAATTTCGAAAAAAAAATCATAACAATTTTTAATACATTTGATCATGAAATTATACCCCCGTCTTAAACATGTCTTCTTGAAATTTGCAATATAAAAAACTGTTTCAATGTTTAGTAAAAGTACGACAAATCTGACTTATGTTTGCTATAGAAGTATAAAGCTAAAAAACTTATGAAAATTATCAGCATTCATCTTTTGAAATCAAACCTAACAATTTAAATTGTTTATATTATTTTTTTCGTCAGTTATACTTCACATTTTATAACTCGAGTGTTATTGAAATTCTTTATTAACCACGCTTTATTAGCTTCACCTGTAGGTATGTATGAAACGGAGTCTTTGAAATTAATTTTCACCCACTTCCAGGCGTCCGAATTATTATTTTTATTAAAAAAAGCGTGGGGTGCTGTTTACTTACTTTTCATAATGATATTAAGATTACTGATATCAAGCACCCTTTTTACATAACAGAAAATTTGTTGGTTAATGACTTTATTCTTCTAATTTCTAACCTTTTAGTCCATATTGCTAAATAAGCGTGTTTTTTAGTTTTTACTAGCTTTTATTCAACTTCATATTTATTTATTTTCTCCACAAAAGTCCTACCTCACCTTCACGTGGTGTGGGGTAAACGAGCCGCGACTGCGCCACGAATGCAGGTAGTATGTAGACATTCGTGGGCGGCCGCGACTTGACCAACGAGGCTCTGGCAAACAGTCCCAAATCCAAGCTGTGAGCGCCGTGGTGAGGGATGAATGGCACCGAGGGTCACGAACAAAGGAGCACATTTGTTTCCGGGTGGCGGGAGTCCCCGCCTGGTCTGCCTCCCAGATCGGTGGTGGTCGATGGCGCGTCTTGCCGTGGTGTACGATTGAACAAAGATCCTTTGTTTGCTTATGCAATGTGGAGGGGCTCGTTGTCGGTGGCTGCCGCTGGTAGGGGGGCATGCGGAAAGCGGATGTTCGTAAACGGAGCCTCCGAGAAACAGGGCAAAATCTCGGAGTAAGCAGCCTCATCCCTGTGCAGGGGGCACCACAGAGCTAGACCAACCCTTTCCCCCATCTCGTGGGAACCATAAGAACCGCAAAAAGCCAAAACACCGAGAAGGAAGGAGGGCAACTCCTGGCCTACTCGGTCGACAAACAAATACATAAGAGTCATCCAGATAAACCTCCAGCACTGTAAGGCGGCCACGGTAGTACTTGCAGGGGCTATGAGGGACTTCGAGGTGGCCCTTATTCAGAAACCATGGACCCGACAGGGTGAAATCAAAGGTCTGGGAGGAGTGAGTGGAGAGCTAGTATATATCAGATCCACTGGGACCCCCCGGACCTGTATACTTATAAAAAAAAACAACATTCTGCCGTTAACGAACCTGCGTTCAAAAGGCTTGACGGCAGTGAAGCTAAGGATCAGGGAAGACAATGGGTTGAGGGAGTTAATTTTTGCATCGGCCTATTTCCCTTCGGATGATCCTGAACCACCACCCACGAAGGTTCTGGAGGAGCTGATAAGGTACTGTAATAGAAGGAGCTTTTAACAACACCTCTATAGACTCAATCACCAGGTCTCTTAGTCGGAGAGGAATCGAGGAACCTTGCGTGACCTCAGATGCGTGCCAACTATGTGGCGAATGTAGGCAAAAGCCACGGGCGGCAAAATCTAAGGGCGGCAATTCGGCTAAATAAACCGTACTCTTCTGTCTAATGCCGCGCTTCGGCTCCAATTCATGTTTAAAGCGTGACTCTCTTTTGGTACTCTTTTGCTATTAGCGATAGCGGCTAGCTTAAAAAGTCCGAGTATCACAGGTGGCTTAGCGATAACGGTAAGTATCAAAAACAAAGAGAGTTTTATTGCTTTTTTTATTCGAAAAAGGCGAATGCCGCAAAAAATTTAAATTATTTTACATATATCTAGATTTTGTAAAATGTGTCATTCTACTTTGTTCTGTAAATCAGATTAGTTGATTAGATAGTTAGTTAGTGAGGTGAATATTTCAGTGTAAAAAATGGTAAGTAGTGTAACTAAAACTAAATACGGTATATTTTTATTATTCTAGGCTTAATTCTAATTAACATTTCTGAAACATGTTCTATATCAAAACTCAGTAGTTTTCGAGATCTCTGACATTTAATTTTTTTTCCATAAAAGGCAATTAACAATATGGCTAATAATTTTACCTTGCAACTACCAACTACTAATTTTTAGGTAATTTTTTTTCAAGGTCCTGTAATACATACTAATACATATTTATTTTCAACAAATGTTGTACAGGGTGTTCAAAAAATGTAATCCAATTTGTTGGTAAAACAAATTATTTTCAACTAGATCACCATGTAACATATCCTATATCAAAACTCATCTGTTTTCGAAATATTTAACGTTTAATTTTTTTTCCAAAACCTAAATAAGATTGCTAACAATATGTCATTTCCTATTTTAAGGAAAAGGGTAAAAAAGCAATAAAGACCACTCTTTCTACAGCCATGTGGTGGGCCACATCCAGTTTTGCAAGAGCCGAAAATTATTTTCAAGATATTGACTGGTGCTGCGGACTGCGTCATATTGATTGGAAATAAAAACTATATTCCTTTTATCTTCATACCACTTTTCAATAATCATTTCTTCTTCAATTCTGCAGAAACTGATGTCAGTGTTGGCAGCATTCTTGTCAATTTCATGAGTTTTTCCAACATTTTTACTCGAAGTACTCGATAATTCTAAAATCTCTGAAAGCAATTTATGTGCGACTTCCACATCTGAAAGAGTTTTAGCAAATTTTCGATAAGATTTTCAATTTTTCAAGTGAAGTGGAGAAGTACAAAGTTCAAAATTTCCTCAAATATCTTGGTTTATTCAAATGCAACAACAATATTCTCTGGAGTGTACAGTATCTTGTTGCTGTTCAGGAAAGATATTTCGAATACTATCAAAAACTCAATAAAATTCAGAGCATAATTTAACACATTCTTCTCAAGCCAATAATCTTAACGACGAACGTGACGCGAAAAAACTTGGTGAAAAAAGTACTTCAAAATTAAAAATAATACACTTAGGGGATTAAAACTTTCAGAATTGTTCAATCAATACGTTTCAAATTCAGTTGGGATTCTCACTCATAAGTTCAATACTGAATTTCAAAAAAAAATGCAATGTTAAATAAAATATATACGTTCACTTCTAAAATAATGAGACGTCTGCTCGTGTATTGAGCAGAAAGAGAGAAAAACGGTTGAACATCTGGAGTTTGACTTTAAATTCTTCTACCTTAGAGTCTATCTGCATTACAAAAGGTCGGTTTCTATTGAAAGTGTTTGTATATTCTCATGAAATATAAATTTTTTCAGTTGAAAATACATATATGCCTTTATGTTCGTACAGTGTCCGCCATAGAGTTGGATAGATATGGAAAAAAATCGATTTTTCAGATAATTTTATCGCAGATAAAAGTTGGTGCATCGTTCGGAATTTACAATTAATTTCCGAAAAGTTACCAGGGGCGTACCAATATCCAAAAAATTCAAAAAATCTGAAAATGGGTCACGAGTAAGCTACCTCTATTTTTCAAGATATCGAAAAATTTTTAGGGAACTAGTTACAGAGAATGATAACATCTACTCAGATCTGAAAGTTCAAGAAGAAAGGATATTATTTAAATTTTTCATAATTTAGTGCCCTATTGAAAAGGGAAACATTCTCAATTGAATATTGATAGAAAGATTTTTCTGTGAATTGAAAAATCCACGATTAAAATGAAGTCGCAGATGATTCCACATCTGATTTTAGTGCCCTAATTTCATCCGAAGATAAAAACATAATAATTTTAGTTCTTAAATCAATAAAGGGTGACATGCTTTACCCATCAACACCAGTACAGTGATATGGTGTTGAAAAATATCCATCATAATAATAAGTAATTTTTTCATTCAAAATCTACATCTTTTCTGTATCCATGATATTTTATGTCATTTAATTACATAAAATCTTACATTTTTTGTCAAGAATATGTCCTAAATACTGAAACTTATCATCGATTAAGTGTTGAATGAAACTTTTTCACTTAAAGAACAAAATAATTTGGAACTATCAATCAAAGTGTTATAAGAAAAACAAAGTATCAAAGATTATAGTTCTACGAACTACTATTTGCTCTTTGCAAGTGTGCCACGGAAAAAGAACAAATGTATTTCATTAATTAGGTAACAGATAAGAAAGAGGTGATGTGTGTATTCATTTAACTTTTTCGTAAACACATTTTTATGAAAAATTTGCTAGTATTATCAAAACAACTACTATGAGAGCTATTACTCATACCATTATAGAATTATACTCTAACACCAGTACAAACATAATAACATTGTTTATAGAGAAATCTCTATAAACAATGATAATAGGGTAATTGCGAGGGAGATGGCCGTACAGGAGAGATGGCCACTACAAAATAATTCTAGTTGTAATAGACAGATGCCGTTAGTTGTTACCGAGATCGTTCAGCTTCGCGGTCGACAACAAGCGCCCAGATTTTTATGTGAAAAAAACAAAAAAGTAAGTGAAAACTAGTTTTTCATTTGAATACATGTTGATTATAAGTTACGGTGTTGACATACTATATTATTTCATAAAAGTTTCACAAAATCTTACTTGTTTTTGTAGTTTGAATGTAAAATGATACCTATTTTAACCTAAAAATGGCCAACATTAAATGCATTTCACTTTTAATTTGTTTGTATCTTCATCTTCCCATTTCCACAATATTTTTCCCTCCTTCGGCCAAATACTCTCAAAATTGTATTCCTCACTTCTACAGGTAGAATTTTGGATTTTAGATTTGAGCCCATACTGAAATAGATTACCCCTTCTTTGGCATTGTCCAAGAACTTCTGAAGGTCATCTGGAAGCTTTTTGGTCGGTTAGATATAAAAGCCTCCGATTTCTATCATACAGGTACATGTGCTTGAGGTTTCGAAATACTTACATGGGAGTTTAATAACACCAACGAAACATTGTTCAGGGAATCTTCCAAATCGAGTAGATTAGGAAAATATTTCTGAATGATTTGGTTTTGTGAAGGATAGAAAATGAAGTTCAAGTTGATGTAATTCCAGATTTGGAAAAGGGTGTTTTTAATACCCTCACAGAGCGTCATTTTCAGTTGGTAGTTCAGCTCGATATCTGGGTAACATGACGGTAGTGCGGGATTTCCTACTAAATGATTATTCCACATATTCGCACCTATTGTACTCAACAGAATGAGATGGGCATTGAAGTGGGTGGCAAAAACAGTTAATCCATCATCAAGGAAATGACCAACTATGACAGCGTCAAACTTTTCATCGAACCTCAAAAATTCCTGTACTCCCCGGACATCTGGGATAGATGGCCTCACTTCATTTGGGAGAGATGTCCATGAAATTGTAAGTGCTATTTGAAGATATTCTTCACTTAATAAATATTTTGGAGTGAGGAAGATCTTGAGAAAGCCATGAAAAGTACGAAATGGAACACAATGACAGTGTATCGAACCTCTTGTATTTACCACAGAGCAAGAAAGACCTTGGCAGGAAGGATCAAAGTGAACAATGATACAAAGAGACCTATGGGTCCATCATGTACGTTTGGCGTGGACAATGAAAAAAGGTTGTGCAAACATATTGGTTTCCTTTGACAATTAACTATTGCTTCCAAGTTTGCTGAGCAATTGCAGATCAAACATCGATTTAATACTACATATGGGAAAGCGGGCTATGATTGGGTGTAACTGTTTTTGAAAAAAGAACTGATATTTCTTTGAGAAAATCAGGAGTAGCTTACGATAGAAGTCAAGGTATGAAGAAAGTAGGAGTGAACGCTTATTTTGAGATGCTCGAGAGAACCCTTTGTGAAAATGATGTACTGGATAAACCAGGCAATATATTCAATATGGACGAGACTGGATTGCAGCTAAACAATCGGCCAGGACATGTTCTAGCTGAAAAAAGGCTTCAAAGCAGAGAAACCATTACAGTCATTGCTTGCTGTAATACGGAAGAAACCTGTTTACCCCCTGCGTGCATAATGAAAGGTAAAAAAAAACAGAATTCGAAGGTGGTTTGTCTCCGGGATCATGTTTTTTTATGTCACACAAGTCCGCTTATATAACGCCGACTTATTTCTAGAATGGATGCAGGCTCATTTTTTGCCCAGAAAACCTGCAAGAAAAGTGCTTCTTTTGCTCGATGGTCACTCCACCCATTGCAATTCTGTCGCAATGCTGGAATTTGTGAGCAATAATGGTATCATTTTGCTGTTAAATGTACTGTTCGATCTATGGAAAATAAGTCTATTAAGAAACGTAAAGCCATTCGTAGGATCTCAGATAGCAGTTGCGAAGAAATTGGGATACTTCTGGAAGTGATACGAGGATAAAGAGGAAGACTGCGGCGATAATTATTATAAAAAACAGCTTGATGAAGACTGGCTGGCAATGTGTAATTTTTCTGTACTGGGTGATGGAATTTGCACGGAGTTTGAAGACATATGCTCCAACTGCGGAAATAAAAAGAAGGAGTTCAAAGATGCAAAGGATAAGGAGAAAGTGAAGAAAAGCACTGACCGTCTTACCCCGAATCACTCCCGGACATTTCGGGTGAGATAGACAAACGTTTTTTTTTAATTTCAATAATATGACTCAATAATAAAATGTGTTAACTACGATAATTAAAGTTAGTAAGGCTATCTCTCCCGGACTTACCCTATTGAATAACTGTAGGAGAATTAGCTCTCGTAGTATATGTTTCAATAATACTAGCAAATTTTTTCATAAAAAGTTATAAATACACACTACAAATACCCACCGTGTTCCACCAAACAAAGAATAATTATAATTTCTGATGCCTTAGGATAATTGTGTTTCCTTTCTAGTGTACTAATGAATTGCAAATGAACCAAAAGTAAATTAAATGATTAATACGAAACAGAAGAAAATGAAATTAAATAACTTGAATCACTACATTTCTGTGTGTTCTCCGTTCAATATGCACATAATTGCACTACTTGAAAATTATCTTATTGAATTCGATGAATGAAACGACGGAATCTCTCCTATGACTTCTCTGATATTTTGCTCTAAAATTTCAACATTTTTAAATGTGTTTATTAACTTGCATTTTGACGTAGCCTCAAATCCAAAAATCAAGTGGAGTTAGGTCTTGAGGCTATCCACTTTCCCCAAACTCATTATTAATCCTGGTAGTAATTTTCTTTGCCTGTCCAAAATCGTTCTCTTTGTACGTCTTGAAATTGTACTGATCGGCCTACCATTTGCAGTTTTGAGGCTATCTACTTTCCCCAAACTCATTATTAATCTTGGTAGTAATTTTCTTTGCCTGATCCAAAATCGTTCTCTTTGTACGTCTTGAAATTGTACTGATCGGCCTACCATTTGCAGTTTTGATGAGAAGTGAAAGTGGCTTCATCAGAGAAATATGCTTTAGAAAACTAGCACTTTCTTCAATGTGCCCTGCAACCACATCCAAAATTCAAATCTAATATCAAAATCCCTTTCTTGAAGTGTACTGATGAATTTATATTTGTAGGGTCTAAAACTGTTGTTTAGTATCCTTTTTACCGAAGTAGATGCTGTAACTTAAGAAAGATGACTTACAGCAGTTTTTGGGTTATCAACGGCCCGCTGTTCATAGTGCAGTTCGTTGATGCAGTGCGTGATGCGCGCTACATTTGTGAATCAGACGAATTGAAGCATCAGCCCCCTACTCATAGGGCGTGATCGTGCGACGCGACGGTGTGATAGGAGTGCGTAGACCTATTTTTTTAGTCGAGCAAAATGAATTGAGAAGAAGAAGTGATTCTTCTTGCTGGTGCAAATGCATGCTTTGTAGTAGAAGAAAAAAGACAAGATTGTGGGTACAGTCTCTATACAAAAGCATATAGTTTCGGTACGTTTGAAACAGCGTCTCTTTTTCTCTTCTTCATTTCGTTAATATTATGTCCATAGCTGTAGCTACTGCTTGAAAGGGATAATGAAGCTTATTTCTGTTTTTCTTATTACTTTTACGAGGATTCCATAAACACGGATGACTTTGAATATGATGATGAGAACCATAACGAGTTCGTCCGTCCTCTCCATCTTGTATTTCAAATTAAACTACTTAAAAACAAGAATTGTTGGCCTCACAACGCATCGCATCAGCGCACCGCATCATCCACACTATGCAAAGATTTGTGCTTCAATGCATCAAATCGACTCATCAAAGAATAGTGAGTAGCGGGTATTTTTATCCTATTCGTCGTCACCAGTTACCGGACGTGGACGTTCGCTTGACTTAAATTGGTTTTCAACACTACCAGTCGATCTGAATTTATGTGCCACTTTGGCAACTGTTACATGTGAAATTCGTGTTTCGGGATGCATTTCATTAAATTTATGGGCAGCTTCCCAAGTCGTTTTGTAATTATCACAAAAAAAAACTAATTCAACTTTAGCACTTTCGTAAGCTTGATTGGCATGATGACCCATAAAATAATTAATAATATTAAAATGACAACAATAAGTTTAGTAGAAAAAACGAAGTCCAGTCTTCTTCACAACAAAAGTTCAATATAAATTGAACCAGAAAATGGTAGATCACAGGCGAAAAACAACTACTTTCCTGGCAAATACCACGCAGGACGTTGAATGATATTCACCTGAAAATCCATGCATACCTCCATATAAATGGACATTGAATGCAAATGATTCTTTCTGATAAGCTCAATTATATTTAATTTATGTCGTGTTCGCCTAACAATCCGCATACCGGTTTCAGGCTTTTTTGGCCCTCATCAGTACGGAGTAGTCACCAGCCAGAGGTCCAAAGAGCTCTGACCGAAGCGAGACACAACATAAACAGAACCATCATGGAGTCTATAACACCTATAGGTACGCCGGAAAAGAAAACTTTTAACTGGCGGTACCTAGTGACAGAAAGAAACACTCCGAAAATCTCCCACCTCGATAGGTTTCTAAATAAAAGATTCCTTCTCAGTAGGAGTGGCAAGCCCGACTAGCATATAGTGAAAGATAGAAGAAGACTGCACTTCGTTTTTTCTATTTTTATTCCACTTCACATGGCGTTTATCTTTCAATAAGTTTAGTGTTTGTTTTTTCCATGGCCGACTTGTTTATTTCGTCGGAATATAATGTATCACCTATCAAACTAATCTGAGATTTCTTGCCTAAAAATGGAAGAATAAACGCAATACTAATGAGATGAAATATAATGGATACAGAAAAGTTGTGGATTTCTGCTGGTGTTGATGGGTCGAGTATGTTTTTATCTTCGGATGAAATTAGGGCACTAAATAATGAAAAATATAAATATTGTCTCACTTCTTGAAATTTTAGATCTGGGTATATATTGTCATTATCTGCAACTCCTTTCCCTAAAAATCATCGATATCTTGAAAAACACAGGTAGTTTACTCCTGGCCTATTTTCAGATATTTGCAATATTTTGCATATTGGTACGTTACTGTTAATTTTTTGCCCTAAGTTTTGGCTAGAATTTCCTTATGTATTCAACTCTATGGTGGGCACTGTATGTTACATTTTCACGTCTTCTTTATTAATCAATAATTAATAATTTTTCAATTTTTAATTTTCTCCATAGTAAATTTTTGAAAATATAGAGTTCTTGAAATTCCATGAAAAATATTTGTTTTTCCATTGTTTAATCAATGTGAATACTTGAGGGCCCCATCTAAAATGTGTCTGATTGTGCATAATTGAATATAACTAACATTAAAAAACATCATTGAAATCGGAGCTGTTTTAGTGAGTTTAGAAGTGAAAACATTCACTGTCTCGACTAATATCGAGTTTGTGAATTTCTTGAATGATCATCGTCCAACTTTTTCCCTGTCGCAGGCATTTCTCAAGGCTACATTCTGACACCTACACATTTCCTATCACATATCAACAACCTGTTGAAATTCCCTCACAATCCGGACCATTCCTTCACCTCTCACCTCTAAATCATCTATGACATCCCAATAATCCGGGTAGAATTCTGAAATAGAGATCGGATAACCTGGTGGAATTTTATGTAACCAAGATTGATACTTGTTTCTCTTCCAGAAAACCCGTTGAACTAGCCAATATATTTATTACTTGAGTAAATATTATTAAGAATCTTCCACTGTACGATCAGCTTTACAAAAACTTTACGTCATAACATCCTTTTACTATTTATTAAGGTCAAATTCGCCTTATTGTAGAATACTGTTCCCATGAGTGGGGCTCGGAACCCAAGGACACACTGGAACTGTTTGATTCCATCTAGAAAAGAGCAGTCCGTTCGGTTGATATGCTACATCGAATAATTCTCTAACCACCTTGAACATCGCAGAAAAATGAGCGACATCTAGAATGTTCCTCCGAAATCACATTTCTCTTTCCGAAACGTCAGCGATAAAAAATTAGTTTTACTCCCTGGTCCTAATTCCCGTTAAATCCAACTATATTCAATCCTTGGGACGATGAATCATTTATCAATTACTCTTTACACCTGAGCAGTTTCTATCAGACAAACTCGGCATAGTCAGATCACCCGTATATTGTTGAGCCCATTTTATCCGTAATCATGTTCCTGTCGCACTGAGCAATTTTGCAATTCACATCCTGTGGACGTTTTTCCCAGCGACTACAACCACCAAAAATTCAAGTTGAATGTAAATAAATATATCCTTTCCCTACCTTCTCAACAATAATGTGGAGAAACATATACTTCCTATCCCGCCAATCCATGAATATTATGAAGTGTATCTATTCCCTTTTGAATCCCGCCTTTGTCACATTCTTTTGTGAGATCCTCATAAGGCTAAACTTTTCCCAAACGTGTATGGCTACCACAATTACAGGACAACCTTTCGTTGAGCCAATACTAAAAAAACATGTTAATAGAATAAAAAACTTAGGCTCATGATAAAATGAAAAGAAATAATACTCTCAAAAATATATTCAAAACCATCTCAAAGAACAGGAACAAACTCGAAAAAAACGCAAAAAACTATAAATGAGAATCTAATCTGCCTATTGAAATGAATATTAATAGTAAAATAATTGCTGATGACCCCCAAGAGATGATTGAAGAATTATATCAATATTTTCTAAATATTGGTGCTGAATTATGGCATAACAAACGAAACAAAGATATCCCAATGAATACAACATGTTTAAAACAGCAATGTTTTCGAAACCAGTATCAAAAGATGAAATAATAAATATCGTAAATGACTTTGATAATCGCAAAGCTCCTGAGTGAGATAACATTACTGTGAAAAATATTACAAACACATTTTGGATAAGATTATAAACATATGTAACATATCTGAACATTCAGAATTCAGTGTGTCATGGTTATCTCAAAAATACCAAAATCATTCCTGTTTACAAAATTATTGACTAATCTTCCATGAACAACTACAGTGTGTTTGCAGAGATATTTTATATTTGAAAACCAACTGATTTTATAACATCGACTAGTGGCTTTGATAAATGTCAATTTGCCTTTCAAAAAAAAACACCCAAGCAGCAGTTATGGAACTTCTGGAAGTTACAAATAATTCTTTGGATAAAAATGAATACCTAATAGGGATATTTTTATACTGGAAGAAAGCGTACGATACTATGGACCATAAAATGTTGGTTTCATATATGGAAAATCGTGGAATCAGAGAAAATTCCTAACAAATATTCGAGAGCTTCCTTAAGAACAGAGTATTTAGTACACATACTGGAGAGTATGGAAGCAAGTGGGTGATCACAATAATGGGTGATCACAATAATGGGAATTCATGTTCAGAATTTACAGGATGTAGGCCTTTCAGCAAAACATTTCGTATTTGCTAACGATACATTATTAATGTACTCAAGAATAGATCCATAAGTTAACCAAGAAACGATAAATAATTATATAAAATTATGATTAGAAGACTGGTTTACTATAAACAAAATAACACACAACAGGAATAAAACAAAATTCATGAGCTTCAAGAAATCACATCAAATATTCAATTTCAGTATAAAGCTGATTCTAGCAGTTGACAATGAAGGATATTTAGGACTATTGATAGACGATAAACTGACCTAGAAAAGCCACGAGAAGAAAGTGATAAAAGTTAATAGCACTGATATCAGAAGAATCAAGACTGATTCACTGTGCTCACATTCAAACTAATATCGTTTATTTATTACCTGCATGGGGTCCGTATTCCAGAAGAAATCGAATGATCTCGATGATCCACGAACCGACAGGAAGGTGCCGGAAGATTCTGGAAGCCGAAAACGAGGATATAAGGTTTGGCGGGCCGCAGAAAATTAGGCATTCAGTAATTCAGTCATAGCGAGTGAATTATGATTTTGTGCAGTGCGGTACGCGGTATATTTTGGAGAGTTAATTTGGATTGAGTTTTCTATTGTCAGAGTGCATTATTTTGTTGTGTTTTCGAGGTTTTATAAACGAACATTAAATTAATCGAGTATATTTCAATAAAAACGGACAATATGTTATATGGATATCTAAAAATTTTAGATAACAGTAAATGAAGGAAAATAAAGATATCCAAGCCCATTTTACATGAAATTCTAAATATATTCATAAAAACAGCATAAAGGCCGATAAAGGAAAAAATAATATTCGGTTCCATGAAACATTATGAAGAATAACCACAATAATTGAGAGAGAAGAAATCTATATACTATTATTGCAGGTATTATCGTTTCAAGGTTCATCTGAAAAAATGCATTATACAATCAAAATATTAAGCAATTGTTATGTATAAAACAAATCGTCTAAACCAAAATATCCTGTGTGAGAATTTGTATTTTGATTTTTAAATAATAAATATAAATAAAATAATACAACCACCAAGATCCAAGTAATTATTTTCGGCGGTGAAAATTATATTTATATCCGTTCGAACTGGAAATACTGGATTCTAGATTGTATCCTAAAAATATATAATCCGTTCAATTACGTAACTCATTTTTTATAAAAGTGGAAAACATATAGAGTCATGTTTCGTTTAGATTTTTGTTTAAAGATTTGAACATACTTATTTTCAGTAAATGGCAAGATTTTTTTATAAAATTTCGATAATTATAGAATATCCCAAAATACAATCGCAACCGGAAGTGAGGCGTTTTTCTGGAGATATCGGTCGACCAGGACTGGGCACCAAGTGGTTATATGTCTCTTTTTTCATGCCAACTTTCCCAATAAAAATTGTTTAGGTACCCGATAACGAAGGATATCCTTCAGTCACCGTTTTTAATTTGCACCTCTTCGAAATCAGTTTCAGGTTTTCTCGATACGACATTCGGGTAGCTGGCATTCGTCGGCGTATTTTGAAAGAAAACATTGGAGCCAAGCTAAGATGTCAATGAAATTGTGTCTGATGATTTTAGGAGATTAAACAATTAAACAGCTGATTTTCCCAACGTAACAAAGGCATTGATCGGTCCTATATACTTGAGAGAAGTGATTAAGCAAAAGTATCAACGGGACAAGTTTTTATTAGTGTGTTGATTTGAAAAATAAAAAATCCTTGGAAAATGGTACCTGGTATTGGATACGGCATAAAAGTATTGGTTGTAGCTAGCGCGCTAGAAATTTTTTAAAGGAATTTTTCTGAGGAAAGAGTGCTTTTGCTTATTTTTTACACTTTTAAATATTTTTTGCATTATAATTTCGAGTTTATTGTTCTACGACATCCCTTTGTTCCATCTTCTTGATGAATAAAGGATCAGTGAAAAAATCATAATCCGTCTCCAAATGAAAGTATTTTTTTACAGTAACCAGAAAAGTGCCAGCCAGCCAGCTACCTGAATATCAAAGCAGGATATCAGAAAAAGATATATTCAACGACACATTGTCAATAACAAAAAAATATAATCGATTTTCAGTGCTATATTTCACTAGGTTAATGGGGAAAACATCACGATAGTAACGTATCGGGGTGTCCCTTTTATAGTTATATACATTTTTCCTGATCTTTTTAGGTGTTACAAACCTAGAAAAATATTTAGGAATCAACTCTCGAACCATATGTTTTCGGAAGTAATGTCAATAAAATGATTTGTTTTTTTCCTGGACTTCATATAGCTGAATTTCAAGCAATATATCCGAAACCCAAATACCCCAATTAACATGTTGAATCATTGACATCTTAACAATTTCAAGAGAGACAGATCAATTTTCCACTAAACGGATGCATAATCATTTAGTTCATCTACTGACAAGTCACAAGGATCAACTATCTTTTATTTTTTTCTACCTGTTTCACGATTTATTATTTGCCATAACTAATTGAACTGTCGCGAATAAACGGCAATACTAATACTTGAAATGACAGCTGTTCAATAGGCGAAAATTAAATGAATATTTGGTAATATTCGGAAAGACGGTATGATATTATGACAAATGACTTGCAATACCCGACACTTAGTCCCACTGCACTGGAGTGAGTAATTCAATATGCTGACTGATGTACTTCAAATATCCACTTAGACGTTTCGCCCACTTGAACTTTTCACCAGATATTTTGCTTTGAGAATTCAGCTACAGCTGCCATTCAGGGGCGAAAAAAATCTTGATATAATATGTCTTTCCGCGAACATCATCAGATTTGAAATAATAAATTATTCAGAAGTTTATTTCTGACATTTGATTGTATTTTCTTGTTCAGCATAAACAGTTGATAACATTGTGCTCTATCCATTACATCCAGGAATTAAACAATGCGGTTTTTTTTCTTCAACAGAATATAGATATATTAATAGAATCGTCAAAAATTATTAGAGTATATACACTATTTGATAGCGCTAACTCGCATTTGATCCAATTGTCACGCATTCCTAACAAAAAACAATCTCGACCGAGAGAGACTGAAGACGTTTGAAGAGCTCTAATGTATGTATCAAACAGAAGTTTGAGAAATTAAAATAGATTCCAAATCAGAAGACCCGAAATATAGGTTCATTTGTTCCAGACCAATTTACCCACTCACTGACTATTAAAATCTTCCAGTCTTACGAATTTAACATAGTGGTAGAGTTCGGGACAAAAACAAATCTGAAATCAAAGATTTTTCATCTTCAAATGCCTAAAATGAAAGCGTAAAATCCGGTGTTTCCTCAATAATCCATTATGTATCATTGAGTTCGCCAATATGAAGTTGTAACGAAGCATTTTTTACAAGCTCCGTTTCTAAGAACGGCTAACCAAAAGTTTGAAGTAACTTTGGTACGTCCCTGCCTATTTGAGGGTTTAACATGAATCATGGATTGGCAACAAAATAATGCCCCGTTTAGAAAATAAGTGTAAATAAACAAAGGTACTGGAACGATCACAAAACCGAGCA
Source organism: Gonioctena quinquepunctata (assembly GCA_018342105.1). Taxonomy (NCBI): domain Eukaryota; kingdom Metazoa; phylum Arthropoda; class Insecta; order Coleoptera; family Chrysomelidae; genus Gonioctena; species Gonioctena quinquepunctata. Next base: position 52,494 of record JAFIRS010002467.1, on the reverse strand, counting down.
AAAGAAAGTGCTGATGCCTTTTTGCACCGTACAAAAAGACAATGACTTTTATGACTGTTTTTAGTATGAAAGTAGAAAAAGGTAGATTCATATGAGTAAAAACGTAGTATGCTTTTTCAAAAGGGGTCAAAAAGATAGGCTGCTTTTTGGTCCAGTTCTTATGTGAATCAGACAAAAGGAGGGTCTTTCTTCATACGGTTTTTGCCCGATATTTATTTTTTGTCGAGCACAAGCTCTTTTACTTCCCTTCCGGGAGCGAGCCCTTTTGACTTCCGTTCCGAGAACAAGTTTGTTATTCTCCAGAACAAGTGATTGAAATCGTTCTGCGAGTTGCGACTCAAAGAAAATAGTTTTCCGTAAAGTATAAGTATTTATGCAAAAGTTTGATTTGAGTAATGAGGTAACCGTAAGTAGAACATTGTGTTTAAACCTTTGATAATCTGTTGATTTGATTGGGTCATTAAGACATATTGATGCCCATATTGCCCTGTTGTATATATTTTCCCCCTCTGTGAAAACCGTTTGAGTTTATCAGGTTGGCGAAACGCCTAATTGATTTTATTGCGTGCATTGTGAATATTTCATGAAAAGTGCGATTCAGCTGTGCAAAATCGCACAGGGGTAAAATATTCCAGTCCTGTGACTTTCATGATGAATCGATTTATGTATTGAGTTGTTATTTCGGATTTCTTTAAGTCGTGGGGTATGTTTGTTTAACAAAGAATATATATTAATAATTCCTATCACTACGATAGCCCCCTTAACTTCATTTATTTTGTATTAATTGACAATCCTACCGTACTCGGGGGGATTACCACCGGCATTTGTTCCATTCCTGATTCTAGCAGTTATTTAGAGTTTTATAGAATTTATAGCGTCCTGGTACTCGATTGAAATAAATAGTGAAATTGACATTTTGCATCTATTTTGCTGCTGTGAAATTTCAATATCCTATAGCACGAGATCGATGAACCATTCAAACTCATAGTACCTCGAGTTACGATCTCAGGTTCCGTCGAGGGTCACAATATGCCAGTGTTTCTAGCTGCTCAAGTTGTGATGCATGGCCGAACGAGAGCAGTTAGCGCGTTAGTAAATTAGATCTCAAGTTAACAAAATTTTTTGTTTCTCTCAAGATACTTGCCGGGTAATTTTTTTTATCTTAAATTGATAATAAGACTAATATACAGATATTAGGGCTTTTTAATTTAGGATAAAGTTCCTGAAGGTGGTTTGAAAAGATACTCGAATTATCTTTGTTAAAGTAATCATGAATCTAGTGAAAAATATACGTTGATGTCTCGTACGCAGAATCCTAGCCATATAACTGCTTCCTGCTAAGTTGGTACTTAGCTAGGGGTAGGTCAGGAGTGTGAGAACACCATAGTTTGGGCTTTGACAAAGGGTGGGTCGAGATATCAAAGTGATTCTATTTTCTTTCCTCGAAGCTCAAAGTAAATATTACGAGTAGGCCGTAAAGTTTTGTTTTTATACTGAGACGACTTTATAAAGTAGTAAAATTAAGGTGGACGAATTCAATTCCCACGCACACGAGAAAAATCACTTTCTGAACTTAGTGTGTAAAAAAATTGGAAAATCGGTCTCTTGGGTGACAAAGTAAGATAAAGTGAGATATCTCAGAAATATTTTGGTAATTATATTTTGTAAGAGGTGTTATAGTTTATGTCCATTATTGGAACTTATAAACTGATCAATTTCGGTTCAGCTGTTCAATTTATTGGATAAAATATATTGTTGAAGTTCTCATAATATTGTGTAATAAATTCAAATTGTGAAAATTGCATAAGTTAAAGTTTAAATAAAATTGTTATATTGTGGTTACATTTGGAAACTTTATGGACAGTACCTTTCCCTTTTCAAGCCTATAAACTATAGGATCAGTATTTAAGTTATGATAAAGACAAGTCTGTCTGACTGTCTGTGCAACCGGAGTTCAGTCCCAAGGGCTGTAATTAAAGCCTACAGAACTTTGGAAATTTCCGTATCTCCATATGTTGCTACCCCTGGTAAGTGAAGTAAACCACTATAAGCCGTCCTCAGTTCAAGATGAAGTATCAAAATGTCAGCGTGAAGATGTACTCCTGGCTTATCAGGAATGATATTCTGTTCCATTGCATGATATTTGCTATGATAAATATAACAAATAATATATATTCTTAAAATAAGTGATGTGGTTCCTTTTTTGCCATAACGGCTTCGAATATAAAAAACTAAACTATAAAAAATATTTCAAATTTAATGTGATGAAGATTCATATAAACCACTTTGTTGTGCCAAACAATAGCCAAATCTGCGAAACAGAGATACTCTAATATCTCTGAGTAGATTTGGCTTAATGTTGGCACACAGTTAGGTGGTTTTTCCCTCAATTCATTAAGATTTGTAGCTCTCTCAAATTCGTGCCGATAAGTGGTCTCTTGCAGATCTCCATATAGAAAGAAATCGAGCTGAGATAAATCTGGTGATCTGGGATGCCACATGTTTGTACCACGTGTAGATATTAACCGATCAAGAAACGTACTTCGTAGACATTGTAACACTACCCGTGTATTGTGATTTGAACAACTATCCTGTTGAAACCAAATGTTCCAAAAATTAAGAGGAAGTTGCTGAACTGTCGGAATTATTTAATTTTGCAGAAGCTGTAGATATTTGACATCGTTTAGGTTACCCTCGATAGAGAAGGGACCTATGATATAGTCTCCTAAAATTCCTGTCCAAACATTCAGTTTTTCTAGATATTGAGTACGCACAGGAATGCTCATTTTTCCAATATCCAATATCGTACAACGGATGTAGTGTGTTTCCTCCCTAAGGAAAACGATGTAAATAATACGTTGAAAAAATCAATGTCATTTTGTTTTTCCATAATGGTTCCATAAAATTATATCCATCAAATGTAGTTTTCGGGAAAATGTTTGTACAGTATAACAATGTTATCCATTCATTTCAAAATATTCCGAACAATTATCTCATTCATATTAAGGTGGTCAGCAATTTGTCGGCTCGCACAAGGTCCGCTGGCTTCAACAGCGGCACAGACATATGTTTTTCTATTTTGACACTGTTTATTAATTTACATGTGGTTCATAGATATTTTCCCACTCCCGGTAGTTCTAGATACATCCACATTTCTCAAACTATTGAATAATTCGAACAATGGTGGAAAGTGATGGAATTGGTCTATTTTAGAATGCAAAAATTCATTGTTTCTTCAATCGAGTGACCCCCAAAATACCACACAAAATTTGTATTTTTTCCTTTTTGTAAAATTTAGAATTCCCTAGAAATTATTTTATTTTCAATCGTTATGGGCTTATTGTGACTGTGACTGATACTGACAGCTGCAACGTAAATTGTGCTATGGCTCGACTAGGGAGGGAAATATTTTTCAATGGTCCTGTAAATACTTGAATATCTATCGCGTATATCTGTTATATTTTGTGCTGGTCCTCGAGAACCTTTCGTTCTAACCCATTATAAATCCTATAATCCGCGATTTTATTTTCGAATCTATAGATATGTAAGGCGCAAAATGTATTCACAAACTACAGAGTAGTAGAGTTCAGAATGCAAATCAATAGAAAAGTTATGAAGATTTTCTGACTTTCAACCCGAAATGAAAGGATGAAGATTTAATTAAGGTTTAATTCCTGGTTTGTAGGAATATCAGTTCAACTATTCCCAAATTGATATACAAGGTATTCCACGATCTATACGAGGAAAACTAGACAAGGCGCCATGAGAAGAGGACATTAGGTGCATCCAACGATTGATTTTCTGACATGTTAGATTTATTTTCACCAGAACACTAGTATTCTCCTCATTTCAGAAATGATTCAATTGTATGTAGCATACCATGTACCTATCCACAATAAACTGTTAATGAGTTATTCGTATATTTTTTTTTGTTTTGGAAAAAGGGGGTTGAATTCATTAACTAAAACTATTGGAAATCAGTTTTCCAAATGGAAATCTATTTTATATGGTTGGATTATATTTCGAAAATGAGCCCCAGTTCAAATTAACGCTCCTATTGCTAAAACTCATGTTTTTTCAGTTATTCCATGATATCCATTAGGTTGGCATATTTGCCTACAATTAGGTAGATTTTATAGAACTACTATCTATTACGGACGTCACCACATCCTAAAACAAAATGTCGCCATATTCTCGCCAATCCTGGCCCTAGATCCCAAAAATACCAAAGTTTACGAAAATGAATATGGTACGCCACTGCATTGGTTATCGCACGTTCGACGACCCGGTGTCGTAATTGTGGTTTTCTCAAATGTTCGATGGTTTTCTAGAAGGTCACACCCATAATTTTCTGGTACTAATTATCCCTATATAATGCATCGCACGCGAGCAAGGAGCAGTACAGTTCAGGTCATCCATTCAAGCTATGTTCGGAAACGTGTCTCAGGAGAAATAATTAATGCAGTGCAGTGCGTAGTATATTTTGGAGAGTGAATTTGGATTGATTCATCTAATTGTCAGAGTGAATTATTGTGTTGTTTTGTGAAGTGTAAATGAATGGACAATAATTAGTTCAGTATTTTGATAGTTATGGACCCCAAATTCGTAACATGAGCCCCCAATTTGCATCACAAAAATTTAAAGTTTGTTTCTTTTCAGAATCTGAGAAAATCAGCAGACAATCGAACAAGTCTTATTATGTCAGGTTGATTGATGAAAGTCAACAATTTTTCAGTAATGAATTGTGCATGTGGGTACGTGGAGAAGGTTAGCATTGCAGAATACAAATATATTGCAATACATGGTGATATCTACCATTCCAACTGGCTCTCTCTGGTTTCTTATTTTTCTTATAGACGGGGCTCTGTCAATGAAATAATTGAAGTAAAATAAAAAAAGTCGATTTTTCTCACTGGAAGAAATGGAATAACCTAGATTTTTTAACTTTTGATTTATTATGAATGTAACAAGATATTCAAACGAGAGACAGGACCAAAAAACTGATCCAAACATTGAAGGCTTCCTCCACTGGAAACAGAACGTAACTGGTAGACACTCCTGGAGAAACATTTCGGGCAGAGATCCCATCTTCAAGTAAATTTTGGCACAGTGGTAATCCTTGATTGTGAAAAATAGGCTACTTGAATAGGTATGGGTATCAATAAGAACTACAGCTTCACCATCAGTTGAATGGCCTGGTTGAAAACTTCAACCGAACTATGGAAGAACATCTTCCATTCCACACCAGGAAGCATCCACAATAGCCAGGTCATTGGTGGAAAACATGTTATCAAGATTCGGAGTACCTATGGAGCTACATTTTGACCAAGGAAGGAATTTCGAGTCGAAGATATTCAAGAAAGTTTGTGAGATGTCCATGTTCAACCAAGCTTACCGTGATCTTTGGAAAGGAACTACGATTGCCCTGAGATTTGGGGTTCGAATCACCAAACAACCAAGAAGTAGAAGTGCCGGACTGTGCAGATACACTGAGTTACAGCATGTTGAAAATTCACGAAACAGCTCAGAAGCGGTTGAATGTGCCAAGCAAGTGACAGGATGAAAGCTTGTTATAATTTGAAAGCTAATTCAGAAGAATTCAAGTAAGGTGATCAGGGTTTGGCTGTACAATCCAAATAGGAAGAAAGATGTTTCTCTCAAACTAACACCGGACGAGGTAAAGAAAAGAATCAATGATGTAATTCACAGAATTCAAAGCAGCCCTAGGACAGAGATGAAAGTTGTTAATCTGGAAAGAATTAAGTCCTATCATAGTGAACCGATGGCTTTCGATGGAGGGGCAGTGTAACGAAAACAAATACATTACGCCACTACATGTTAGAAAGTTAGAGGTTTCCGAAAATGAACGACAAGCAGCAGTTAGGAATTTTCTGGGTGCTATCGACCTTCATAAGAAGCAGCGAATCGAGGATTCAGGCAGTTGTTATTCAGAATAAGTGAAAGTTTAGTTGCCATTGAAAAACGCAGGTTAAACGAAATATTTAGTGCAGTGGTGTGCGCGGTGTATTTTGAGATTATATTTCTATCGTCAAGTTCCTTATTGTTTCGTGTTTTAAAGTGTAATTATAATTATTTCAGTGGTTTGATAGCCATGAACTCCAGATTCGTAATAATAACATCGACCTACCTATATCCTGTGTACAATTCCAGCTTCTCCCGTCCAGAAATTTTCAAGAAAATAGTTAAACAAAATTTTTGGTGCAGTTTCAATGTCTTATATCTCAGCTAGGAAATCAGCAATATGAATGGTCAAGAGGCAAAAATTTGAGTACAAATATGAATTTAATGAAAGCCACCTATTGACCTACAAAAAGGAAGGCAATCTCATTAAAACATATTATGTTATTAAATCATAAAAGTATGAATAGTGTTCAACCGTGAAAGATAAGAAAATCCTGTTTTTAGTCGCCAAGTTAAACCTTTCCTAGTAAATAAGCACGAGAATAATATGCGAACTGAAAACAACAGCATTGACTGGGTCTATTTTTATTGAATTATGTTTTTCAAAATGGAATGTTGTTCCTGGAACTCGGCTTTTATTCAACAATATTACTTTAGTGAATTCATAAATAATATCAAGACATAAGTTAAGTTTCAGGAATTGAATTCCTATTTAAGGAATTGAAGAGTGAATAAAGACCGACTTGTGAAATTAGTTCATAACGAGAAGTGGAACTCCCAGACATATATAGAAACAATTATAAATGGAACAAATAAACTGGTAGGTTTCATGTGGAAACAATCATATGAAACACACTCCACACTCTTTCAAATTCCGTTCACCGATCCATAGAGCTTATTCGTTTCTGAATGGCGAAAGGCTTATATGCGTACTAGGTTAAGTGTACTTTCTTACTTGTACAGAAAAAGAGTGGCGTAATTCGGCACGAAATAGATTTATGTATCGCAAGTGAGCGACAAAAAGTAAAAAGCTTTATTTACGTGTATGACATTCCGATGAATTTTAATTATCTTACAACACTATTTCCAAATGAATCGTAACAAGAAATAAAACAACGTGGTAAGAACTATTGACCCTGTTATGAAGGTAGCAAAAATTACGACTGTGGAAAATGATGTAAATCCGGTATTCAGTTTACCAAAACATAGAGGAAATAATATGGGCGTAATCTCAAGGTTACGAGATTATGAATTAAACGACATAAGAAATATCATCTTCAACGAAAATGTGTTACGTTGTACCACCTTCTGAGGAAAATTGGATTCAACTGAGAAAAGGCACAAGACAACAGGAAAGTATTGAATGAATGTGGTTTTTTGTGGAGGAACAACGTTTCCTGACATGGTTTTTGGGTAACCTTCCACAGTCTGAAAATGAAAATATATTCAGGAAAATCTATACAAGTGTAGAAAGGGCAAACAAATTAGTTCACCACGATAAGTTATTGCGTTCACCAAATTATATTTCCTATAGAAAAATTATTCAATTAGTCAATAACTTCTCGTTTTCTGAATTTGCCTATCAACATTTTTTTTTTTTTTAATTCAAAAGATTCTTCTCTATATAGTTTGACATTTAGGAGACTATATCTGCCCCTGTTCTCAAAATCTTCTAAATCTCCTTTAGTTGTTTTAATAATTTGGATTTTTTCTTGCAGAGTCCTTTTCGCTTTTTCAACTGACGGATGTCAATTGAGATCTGCCAAAAAAATTTGAGAGTGACGTATTGCTCATTTGATATATGGGGTGTTGTTCAGATCAGTTTATTAGCATTCTACCATATCTCACTTCCTCTCTGAGTAGAGGTAACCATGTATGATCCATTTCAACAGAATTTGTTGAAAAGCAGTTGTTATTGGAAAGAAGAATACAGGCCGTGTCTTTCAATTTTCTCCTCTCTTGATGTGGTTATTTCATCAAGATTTTTGTCCTATTCCATTTAATCGTATGATCGCCATTGGATGGAAGGATATGTTCTGCAATTTTTGATCCGGTTATTTGTCGATTTCTAATGTAACTCTGATGTTCACTTTGGCGCACTTCCAATGGTCTTGACGTTTCACCTATATAACTATCACCACACGAACAAGGTATGTTGTAAACACAGTTTTTGGTACTTTCTTCTGCGTTTTGTGGTTTTGTTTGTGTTAGTATAGATCTCAGTGTGTTTGTTGTTCTAAATGATGTTCTCACATCATACCTATGTCCAATTCGTTTGATCTTTTCAGATAATCCGGGGACATAAGGTATTATATTGGTTGTGAAATGTGTAGGTGGTGGGAGTACTCCTGTTGGTTATGTTAATTGGTTGTTTGATGGATTTTTGTTTTCAATGTCACTGATTGTTTTTTCCTCAAACTGATCCGGATATGCATTTTCCTTGAGAACAGATTTTATGAGGTTCATTTCTTCCTGTAGATTCTGGTTGGAATTGCAAACTTTTTTGGCTCGATTATAGAGACATTAACTATGCCTTTTTTCACACTGGTATGATGGTTTGAGTTGTAGTGTAGATATCGATTGGTATGCGCCTTCTTTCTGTGTACAGATGTTTCCATTCGGGATGATGATTTTTGGATCATGATATCTAAAAAGGGGGGTTGGTTGTTTTGTTCTGATTCTAATGTGAATTTGATCGTCGGTTCTTGACCGTTTATATGATCCGAGAAAATGTTTAATTCTTCTTCACTTCGATTTCAGATAGCGAAAACATCATCCACGTATCTCCACCATATTTATGGGACCATTGTGGAATGTTTCAACGATGGATTCTTCAAATTGTTCCATGAATATGTTACTTAAAATGGGTGACAAAGGAGAACCCATCGCCATACCAAACTCTTGTCGATAAAATTCGTTCTTGAATTGGAAATATGTTTTTTCTGTGCATAGTTTGAGTATTTCTATGATGGCACTGACATCCAGTTTTGTTCTTGTCTTCAGTGATGTGTCATTTTCTAATCTTTCTTTCACGATTTCTAGAGTTTTATCAAAAGGGACATTAGTAAACAAACTTTCGACATCAAAACTTACTAGAAGATCTCCATCTTGAATTTGTAATTCATTCAATTTCTCCAGAAAGTGAGGGGTATTCTTATAAAACTATTTCCATTTCCAGATAGTGGTTTCAGAATGTTGAGTAGGTATCTACCGAGTTTTTGTGAAGGAGATCCAATGGAACTTACAATAGGGCGTAGAGGATGAGATGGTTTGTGTATTTTTGGTAATCCATAAAAATGGGGGGGTTTGCTATGGTGTGATACTAGGTCTCCGCGTTCTGTTTTCGTGAGTATGTTTTTGTGTTTAGCTAAAGTTCGGTATATTTTGCTTTCTATTGATGGGGTTGGCTTTTTGTTCAGTTTTTTGTATACTTTGTTTACTAATATGGTAGTGCCTTGATTGAATGTGTGATATGTGATGTTTGAGATCATTTGTGTTAGTTTGTTCTCATAATCAGTAGTGTTCATGAACACCCCATATATCAAATGAGCAATACGTCACTCTCAAATTTTTTTGGCAGATCTCAATTGACATCCGTCAGTTGAAAAAGCGAAAAGGACTCTGCAAGAAAAAATCCAAATTATTAAAACAACTAAAGGAGATTTAGAAGATTTTGAGAACGGGGGCAGATATAGTCTCCGAAACGTCAAACTATATAGAGAAGTATCTTTTGAATTTAACAAAAAAATGTTTGATAGGCAAATACAGAAAACGAGAAGTTATTGACTAATTGAACCAGTTTTTTATAGGAAATATAATTTGGTGAACGCAATAACTTATCGTGGTGAACTAATTTGTTTGCCCTTTCTACACTTGTATAGATTTTCCTGAATATATTTTCATTTTCAGACTGTGGAAGGTTACCCAAAAAACATGTCAAGAAACAACAGGAAAATTATCGTAAAAAAGAATTACATACGAGCGTTAAGGATCAAATATTTATATTGAAAAGTTTCAGAGATGAAGGCTGGTCGATCGTGTTTTTGAATGAAACTTACATTCACGCTGGACATACAACCTCGAGTGATGGAATATCATCCGAAATATTCACACCCATTTCAAAAGGAAAGCGGTTGATTATTGTTCACGCTGGTGGAGACATGGGTTGATCTGTCTGCTTATTTTTAAATCAAGATCTAAGAGCGGCGATTATCACGACATGAACTCGGAAAACTACGAAAAATGGTTGCGAAATAAATTAATACCTAATTCATCCCCCAGATCAATAGTGGTCAATGGTTATGCGTCTCATGATAATTTACAAGTAAATAAAGACCCTACATCCAATTCATTAAAGGCCAAAATGATTCGATGGCTTTCTGACAAGAATATACGTTTTTCGCCAACTATGAACAAACCTGAAGTCTTCGAATTAATCAAGGTCCACAAAACGCAGCATATTACAAATTCGATCAGTTGTTAGATACGGTTTTATGGCTGCCTCCATATCACCCGGATTCAAATCCAATCGAAGAAAGGAATAGTAAAAGGCGACAGCAAAATACATCAAGACGTTTAAATTCGATGATACCAAAACTTCAACAGAAAATTCTTTTGCAAAAGTGAAACTTGAAAAAAGTACTATGATCATGTAATTAAAACTGGAAATTAATATTTGGAAAAGGAGCGCTTACTGGACATTACGGTTGGACCGCTCAATATAAAAGTTGGTGAAGAAAGCAGCAATGATGACAGTTTTATTGGCGACGAGTGATTAATTGCCTATTTAAGTGAATTACTACAATTATTCTTTACCTAGTTAAGTTATAGTAACAAAAACGTTCGAAATAATTTTTTTCTTTCATTTCGTAGTATTTGGTATATAAGTTTATTTTCTTAAATACTTCTTGGAATTTGTAATGTAAATACAGGTTTATAAAATATTATGTGAGTTAAAATTGCGCTTGCGTACTGAATAGAGAAGCACTCAAAGAAGGAGTTTCTTGTGAAAGTGACCACTTTGTCTGACCTTTCGCTATTCAGAAACGAATAAATTAGAAGAGATAAAACTCTAATTCTGAATAATCTATATTTTGAGTTGAGCCTTGGCCTCTATTGCTTCGGTCTATTCCTCTGCGTCCTCTAAAATTTCCTCGGGTTGTACTCTAGCGACAATCTACAATCTTATGGCCTCTTTTACCGCACTTGTAACATGTATACGGGCTTGCTGTGAATGACATTTCAGAATGGCCACCATTTGATTCAAATTTTACTTTGATCTTCAATTCTTCATCGAGAAGTCTTGATTTCACAAAGTCCATTGATACTGTAGTTGAACTCATTGTTTCGATTGCAGTTATAACTGACTCAAACTCTTCATTCAACGATAGCAAGAGATGACACACCTTATCTTCTTTCTTTAGCTTAGAACCTGCACTTTCTAGGTCTCTTATTAACGTATCAAAAATCAAGAAATGATCTTCCAATGTTTCATTCCTTTTGAGTTTTAAAGTTAGTAACTTCTTTCTGAGTGTCAATTTTGTGAATACACTTTTTCTTTCAAAAACGTCTTGTAGAACTTTCATCATTTCTTTGGAAGACTTTGAATCTCTAACCAAATCCAAATGTTTGTCTGTAATACATTGCATGATCATACTCTTTGCTTTTGAATCTTTCACACTGAACTCATTTTTCGATCTATCGTCTGTAAGGTCATCCATTGTTTTTTCCAGTGTCTCGGGTATTTGTTTTTCTTCCAATAGCATTTTTACTCTAAACTTCCAGTTATTAAAGTTGCTCGAGGAAGTTAGTTGTGGTAAGTGTACCGCTGTAGACGCCATTTTTCTTTGTTACTTTTTAATTATGTTTTCTGTTCATCTGGGCCCATTACCTGTTACGGCAATATATGGGGGGATGAGCTTGTGTCTTTTCGATCTCTTCAAATCACAACTCACTTTTATTATTTTGAACGTTTTTATTTATTTTACACGTTACACACGTTCTTAACTTATCTTCTAGGTTAACAACAACAACTTTTTCTTCTTATAATGAACTTGGCCATGAGCCATAGCCACTTTGGCCAACAACCAAAACTAGTACATTCATAACAGAGCACTTTCCTATTTGTATATTCTATTCACACTTAATCTCGTTGCTGAGATTTAATATTCCAAATAGATGTATTAGGAATAAAGAGATGTTAAATGTGTTTTTTTGTAGAATTCACCCATCACATCACAAAACAGTTTAACTTTTACTACCTTGATATAAATTCAAATTAAAATTTTTGTTTCGCCTGTATTTCAATAACTAATATTTATAGATTAGAAATAATTATAGATGCCATCCGATATTCTATCCTTTTCTAAAATTTTAGACGTGTCTCTCCGTTATAAAAAGTGAAAAAACCCTGATGAAGAGGCCACTCGGAAAGATACATTACAAAATTTATTGTTGGTAAATGGAAGAAGATATATCAAACATCAACAGTATTTAGCAGTGATGTTCTGTTTTTATGTAAAAATTCTTCAAATTCAAGTTGTGCAGCTCAAAGAGTTCAATCAAGTGACGAATTTGCGTATAGGTATATGGAGAAAGGTAGCTGCACAGATTTTTTGAGATTTTATCCCCTTTGTAATTGTATTCTGAAAAGGCATAACAGCCAATTTGCCCTGATACAATACTGCGTTTCCGAAACTTTGATATGGGAATAATGAACATCTAAACAAATGTGCAAAATAATATATATTCGTAGAATAAAGAATTTAAAAGTTATAGGAATAAAGTTGATTTGTTTGAAAATATGAACAGAGTGTTCATTAACTTAGATGTCTAATCATTGCGACTCAAAGATAAACTTTAGTCATTATGTTCCATCGTACAAGATAATCTCTTGTGGGGAATTCACGTTGAAAAAGGAAACATTCTCAATTGAATAGAAAGATTTTTCTGTGAACTGAAAAATCCACGATCAAAATAGAGTTATTTTTCTGAATATCTAACAGAAAACGACTACTTTCCCGGATAAAGCCACGCTGGACATTGAACTGCATCTGATAGATATTTTGAAAGGACCCTAACTCAAAAAGAAAAATCTAAAAGTAAAATTTTGATTTTCAAAGTGTCATTCCGAAAGACTTTTCAAAGTAAGATTGCCTCTAGAAAATGTATTTCCCAATTCTTCCTGTCTTCCTGATGATCGTGGAAGCGTGAAATAGATTTTCGTCGACAAAAATGTATTGAAGTCCTAGTTAATGTGAAGCCAGCCTGTATCAATGTTAGAAATGATTTCTGGCGAGAGCTCCTTCTTGGAAAACATTTTCCTTTATCACATTTATCTATATGAATTCTTAATTAAGACTTGAATAGCAAATCAAATTTTTACTTAGAGATTCCTTTTGAGTTAGGGTCCTCTCAAAATATCTATCAGATGAAGTTTTTTTGATTGGAAATTTCTCCTTCTTCAAATGTACGCTAGGATCTATTTTATTTTTCGAATAATCTGCAAATCTTTGTCTAAACGTTATACCAAATCGAATGAGTCCTCGACCATATTTTTTCCATTAACTGTATTTCCACGTATTTTGAGTTGTTGATTAGCCTAACTCGATATTTGATCCATACTGACAAGACATGATATTTCCATTTCCATTCAACAGGATACAAGAAGACATGTTCGCTCCATTACTCGTTGAGCTACTTTCGATTTTCCAACTTCGCGATTATTTATTTATATTGTTTTTGTGCCTAGCTTTTCAGTAGGAGTAGTATCACCGCAGACTCATGGAACACTGTTCACACAATTTTTTTAATTCCGGTCGTTTAACGGTTTAGTTTGAAATACACTTCAAAGAATTATTTGTTAGGAACACTGTTTTAACGTTGAATTAGTTTTAATTTTTGAGAAACAATATCAACTTATGAAATTCATTTGTATGGTGGTTGGCGAGTTCTTCTTGTAATTATTATAATTATTTGTTTTTATTTTCAACATGTTGAATAATTCTGAAATCGTGTCGCTAATGAAATCAATTTGGGATTTTAAGACCGCCTTGGGTAATACTGAGCTTATGATTTGTTTGGAAACTTAGATACATGTTAAAAAAAAATCATTATCATATCGCGAAAGGAAATTCATTCTTCGCTTTCTATTCATTTAGTGAATTTTATGCTGGGTTTCTTCTCATTGAACAGATCCATGCTTACGGGAGTTATATTTTCTTTGGCAAAATAGCATGGATGGGTTAGAACTGTTTTTAAAATATATCGCTGAAAAAATGAAAAATAATAAAGAAATTTCAAATCATTTCCCAACTCATTTCGAAACAAGCCTTTTTCGGAAAGAGGCGCACACAAACAGATATCTCAATTTCCAAAAAAATAATCAGCTCAATATCAAAAATTAAAATGCTTTTTGTCAGAGCCAAACTGATTTTATGTTCTCACAGAAATTATAAAATTATATTTTGCCTTCTAAAAATTGTAAATGCCTATCCGAGAAATTTTGTCCATAGAACTATTCAAGATATTGAAAATAAAAATAAACAAAGACAACAACACCCCCACAACGACCCATAGGAATAAATATAATACTTACCTTTAAGTTTCTTGAATAGGTAACAAATTTAACGTTAAGGCAGTGTTAAAAAAATATTTTTTTAAAATCTATTTTAACTCAAACTAAACCATTAAACGAAGAGTAGCATTCAAAACGAAGTTTGTACAGTGGTCCTGTTCCATATGTTTGTGGTGAAACACATACGAGTAAAACCTAGAGACAATTAAAGAAAAGAAAAGCTGAGCACAGAAACAACATTAATAATCTTAATAAGCGGAATATTAACAATTAATTAGCGTACCCTTGACACACTAGGGTAATTAAAAAAACAAGATGGCGAGGCCAGTCGGAAAGGTAGAATTTATTCATTGGTTCCGAAATTACCATCAACGAATCATGTGTCAGAAAAAATGGTACATATTTTCATTGGAAAACACAAACAGCATTTCTTTTTTGTATAAACCTTATCTTTCCGAACGCTTCTCAATATTTCTATGTAATCTGACTCGAATCAAAGAAAAGATGTATTACATAATTGGTTTCCTTTCGGTTCGATTTAACTATAGAATTCCATAAACATATTAAAAAATTGAGAATCCACATGCAAAATACTTGTGAAACTGTAGAAGCACTATAGACTACTTACTTGGGTTTCAATCTCAATATCCCTTCGAAAAATAATTATTAATAATGCGAAAGAAGTAGTCCATTCTCAAAGTGGAAGATCAATTTGTTTTGGAAAGAATCACACAAAGTCGTCTCCTCAACGTTTAATTCCTCCAGAAGTTGGGTATCAAAACCAGACTTTTGATAAATAAAATCTTCAAAAGTTGGGAATCAAATCCGAACTCTTGATTATACATGTTTCAGATGTACATACGTCCATCCTCAGTTATTTGGTAAAAAAGTGGTACAAATGTGGTGGATTAAAATAAGAAAGATTAACTTTACAATGTTAAGGCACATCCTTGTGATTCTTTCCCAAAAAAATATATTTATATATAGTTTATCTTTTAATTCGGGAAAAATCCAATGACATTCTGACATATAGAGCTGATTAACACGAACGAAAGTACCTCATATAGAAGGAGGCCAACACAAAATATGAATTAATTGAAAATTAATGAATTTCTAGCAATTTTCTCTTCGTATGTACATCTTAGAGAAAAACTTTTCAAATGAAAGTGGTACAGCTTATGAAGTATTACCAATACTGATATGGTAGTTGCCAATATTGGTATGTAAACTGAAGATTGAGAGTTTTTTCATTCTGTCTAGAATGAAAACTACGCCATTTCAAAACTACTCAACCGATTTGGTTCTTTTTTTAACTTAATCAATACCTATATTGATGAAAAGTATTTTTGGGCCAAATTATGTTTCATTCTGTTGAAAAATAAGCCTTATTTTCATAATTTCAGAAATTTATATATATACAGGGTGAGTCAACAGGATTCCCGTGGTTCATTGCTCCTTAATGTATCACTATTTCGATTTCTTATTTTTTTTTTTCAAGACCACCTTCTAAAATTATTTTCATTCATACAGGGTGCATCATTGATGCGTGGCTAACCAAAGTTGTTCTTTTTCAAATGAAACACCCGGTATATTTTCATATATTCCGATCGGCTGTTCCATTGGCTGCTCAACGATTTTTTCAATTTTGAATTCCGTTGCGGCGTTGCCGAGTTATTCAAAAGAAATCTATTTTGTAGACTTCTTTTCGAAAAATTACCTATTTCACATTTTGAAATATTTAGTGAAGATAATTGGGGAAATCGTTGGTCGATATGATGATGTTCATTGAGAATACCAAGAATTTGCAATAAATTGTACAGGATGTTCGACACAACAACACAAACTTAGCCATTTTCAAACATCGGTATTTTGATTTTTTCAAATGGAACACCCTGTATATTTTCATTTGAATCAACTCCTTTTTAATGACTCTACACTTTTCATCCCCGACGTCATGTACCTTAAACAACCTGTTTCCGAGATATTCTGGTTTAAAGGAATTGTTCAATATCAAATCAACAATTCTATAGATTTTTTTATCTAATGTTTGTTCTTAGAAAATACTGATACTGAATGATGTTTCAATTATTTTTTTCCATCTTCAAAAGCATTCTTGGCAACTCATGAATAACTATCATAGCAAAAAAATTTTTTAAATGTAACTATTTTTGAAAATTCTGATACTCAATGATGTTGCAATTATTTTATTCTATGTTCAAAAGCATTAAAGGTAACTGTCTAACTACAATCCAGTTGTGTTAAAAATTATTGTGGCATTATGAATTATCGTTTAGAGGCCATGGTTAAAATGGTGTATGCATCTAGATTATACGAACAAAAGTTTCCTGAGTGAAGACATCCAGACCAGCGAGCATTTCGAGACCTCAAAACAAGATTTGACGAAACCGGAAAAATATTTTACAAAAAGTTTGAACGTGCTTGTCCTGTAACGAATGATGAAAATGTATCTTGATATTGCATTGCATATTACCGAGAATACCCATGTGAGTACACGTATTTTGAGTAGGGAGTTGGGAATATCTCAAAGTAGTGTTTCTCGGATGGTGATTACCATCCATATCATATGCAGTTAATGCAAGAGCTGACTGAAAGAGATTTTCCAAAGCGAATGCGGTTTTGCCAATGGGGTGTAGATAAAATCAACCAAGAACCTGATTTTTTGAGTATGTTCTAATTTCGGACGAAGTCACGTTTCACAACAATGGCCATGTGAATCGGCATAATATGCACTATTATGCAACTGCAAATCCTCATTTTGTTAGATATGTCAATCACCAACAACGTTGGTCACTGATTGTTTGGGGAGGTATCATTGGACGGCGTGTAATTGGGCCCTTTTTTTTCAACGGACATCTCATTGGAACAAAATATCTAAGATGCACATTACCACACTGATGTGCGGGAATACATTGATAATGAATTCCGTGAAAAATGGATTGGTAGAGGAGGGCCAGTTCAGTGGCCTCCAAGGTCACCGGACCTTACAAAAATGGATTTTTTTCTATGGGGATACATTAAATGGGTTGTCTATCAAACTCCGCCTACAACTCCTGAAAATATGAAAGCAAGAATTCGTACTGCTTTCAGGGAAATTTCAGGCACAGTGGATACAATTTTCGAAACAGATTGAGAGTGTGTATTGGTGAAAATGGCAGGCACATTGAACATTTGCTGCATTAATTATTATTTTCTGTTAGATTCGAATAAATATGATTTTTATGCAAAGTTTAATTCCAAATATGATACCAAAGGCGAACATTGTCAATATTTTCTGTAGAAAAATATCCATCTTTTGGATGTAGAATATCTCGGAAACGAGTTGTTTTAGGTACATGACATGAAGAATGAAAAGTGTAGAGTTATTGAAAAGGGCTAGATTTGAATGAAAATATATAAGGTGTTCTATTTGAAAAAATCAAAATACCGATGTTTGAAAATGGCTAAGTTTGTGTTGTTGTATCGAACATCCTGTACAATTTATTCAAAATTCTTGGTATTCTCAATGAACATCATCATATCGACCAACGATTCCTCAATTATATTTACTAAATATTTCAAAATGTGAAATAGGAAATTTTTACGAAAAGAAGTCTACAAAATAGATTTATTTTGAATAACTCGGCAACGCCGCAACGGAATTCAAAATTGAAAAAATCATTGAGCAGCCAATGGAACAGCCGATCGGAATATATGAAAATATACCGGGTGTTTCATTTGAAAAAGAACAACTTTGGTTAGCCACGCATCAATGATGCACCCTGTATGAATGAAAATAATTTTAGAAGGTGGTCCCTTTGACAAAAAAAATATAAGAAATCGAAATAGTGATACATTAAGGAGCAATGAACCACGGGAATCCTGTTGACTCACCCTGTATATATATATATATATAGTCTGAGAAATTCTTTGGGATAGCAGCAAACGCAAATGTACTCTTATAACATTATATTTCCCTAATGAAAATGAAGAGTAGCCAAAGAAATTCCATACCAAGTAAAACATCTCAAATGAATGGAACATCATTATCGGATTTTAACAATTTAGTAGATTAAAAATAGCTTAAAATTATGCATTATTTCGGAATCTTGGAGGATGGATTTTACTAAAACCTTCTGATATTACTTAGAAATGACTTGCAGAAAAAAGTTATAAACTTATATTTATGCGCTAATTGTTTAAACAGTGAAAAACAATTCTGTTAGGCAAATTTGAAATAACTCAATGAATTCTGAAGTAATTTCACCCAAATTGATGCTATATGGGTTTTTGAGGTTGCTGAACAAGAATATGACATTGAAAAAACGATGGCGTGGTCAGTCGTAAATGTAGATTTCGTGAAGGATAATTTACATCTATTTTTTATTTATGTGTACATCTCGGAGAAAAACTTTTCGGGTAAAAGTTGTGGAGCTAATGAAGCTCTATCAAACGACTTAGAGTTTGTCAATACTGGGTATAAAAATGAAATATTGCGATTTTTTTTTTTACACCTGCAATTTTGAAACTACTGGATCATTTTCGAAATAAGCCGAGGTATTGATGATAAGTATTTTTGTTTCATTCGGTTGAAAAATGTGGCCTCCACTTTTTTAAGTTTCGTTATATCCCATATATAAGTTTTAATATCACATTTTAAACAAGATTTTTTGTTTTTTGAAGCATGGCCTGAAAATTCAAATTTGTCATTTTTTTAAATCAGTCAATATTTTGAGCTCTGTATTTTTCGAAATAAAAAAAAATGTTTTAATTTTACCATTTTTATTTGTCATTTTGAAAGTAATCTGTGAAAATTTCAGACATTTGTAAATAAATAAAAATTAGATCTTCAATTGATTTTAGACAGAATTCTGCTTTGACGTAATTTCATATACGTACTATTCTTATACATATTATATTTTTTCACTTCTAAAAACATGACTTCTCGTTAGCTGCATTTTTCTTCTTTCAGTAAAATTTTTGTTAGCTTAATTTTATCAATTAGATCAAAAGTTATAACAAATTCAGTGTAAAGCGCTCGTGGCTGCGAGCTCCTCCAGCGCTGCACTTCAGAGTCGCCGCCTCACATTTTCGCACATTAGCAAAAAACTCTGCAGCTTAAAGTTTTGATTTTGAAGAAACATTTTATATACCTTTTTGCTGACAAATTTTTCATTTTTGCGAGTGGTACCATTACTCTTCAATATACAATGTAAGTTGGCAATTTATTTGTTAATTAATTAACTAAGCACACACTTTACGGTTGGTAACTTTTTATATGTTGTTGCCAACATCATCATCAATGTACGTAAAAAGTTACCAGCATCCCCCAACTTCTAAAATCTAATATTATTCCACTAGTATACGTGGAGCGTCAGGTGAGCACTAAACTTACCGATCAACTGTTCCCACGTGTTCTATCTCTCTCTAACATTCAAATATGATATTTTTGATCCAATATAAAGTACATCAAAAGATGAACTCATATTTCTATTCTAAACAAGAATTTTAAGCAGGAACTCATTTATAAAAATGGACATTTCGTCAATTTACTAAAAAACGTAATATTTTGCGTATTTGATACAATTTACACTTATATTAAAAAATAAAATTTTACGCTGCGTAT
Organism: Gonioctena quinquepunctata; assembly: GCA_018342105.1. NCBI lineage: Eukaryota > Metazoa > Arthropoda > Insecta > Coleoptera > Chrysomelidae > Gonioctena > Gonioctena quinquepunctata. Next base: position 32,374 of record JAFIRS010002467.1, on the reverse strand, counting down.
ACCTTGTTTGAGGTCGTAATATAAATATATGTTGGTTGGGTCAGCTTCTTTTTTTCTATATAAACGTTATCAAAGTTTATTTAACAAAAAAATTCACGGATTTTGGAGCAACACTTTTTATTTTTTTGTTTTTGACGAAATTTTAATATTAATTCATTTTTTTTAATTAAACCAATCAAACCTTCTTGAAGAATATATTACAAGCTTCAGAAAGTACTATTGAAAAATCACATTTTGAACTAGAGTTTTTTGTTTTTGAAGCATGGCCTAAAAATTAAAATTTGTATTTTTTTAAATAATTCAATATTTTGACCACTGTATTTTTTAAATAAAATTCTAAGTTTTTTCCATTCGCAAACCTTCTCAAGTGTCATTTTGGGAATAAACTGTACAAATTTCAGAATGGCAGATCTTTAATTGATTTTATAGAAAATTCTACTTTGACGTAACTTCATATATGTACTATTCCTATTAAATTTTTTTTCACATTTGAAAACATGACATCTCGTTAGCTACTTTTTTCTTCTTCCATTCAAATTTTTGTTAGCCTAATTTTGTTAGATCAATTAGATCAAAAGTTATAACAAATTAAGTGAAGCGCGCTCGTGACTACGTGCTCCTCGAGTGATGCACGACAGTGTCGCTGCCTCACATTTTGGTACGTTAGAAAAAAAATTATGCAGCTTAGAGTTTTCATTTTAAAGAAAAACTTTATTTGCCTTTTTTAAGTAAAATCCTCCATTTTTAAAGATATTCAATAAACAATGTAATTTTGCAACTTATTTGTTGAATAATAAATTAAGCAAACACTTTACGGTTGGTAACTTTTTTATGTTGTTCCTAACATCATCACTAATGTACAGTTAAAAGTAACCGCAATCCCCTAACTTTCTGAGGCTAAAATCTAATATTACTCCACTAATTGTCTTTCAAATTATTCATCAATCACGCAATTACTCATACAAAAACTCGATTCAAATAATTTAAAGAGGTCTGAAAAAAGGAATGAAAGTAGGTGCCCAAACGATACATTATTGACAAGTTGTTTTTCTTTAATTTCCATTCCATTTCCAGTAAAGAGAATACAAAAAAATTAAGATTTTTTTTTTTCAATCTTTCAATAGCTACCATTTCGAAACTACGCAGCCGATTAGGTCCATCTTAATCCATTTCTATTCTAAACAAGAATTTTAAGCAGGAACTCATTAATAAAAATGGGCATTTCGTCAATTTATTAAAAAACGTAATATTTTAGTATTTGATACAATTTACACTTATATTAACAAAGAAAAAAAACATTTTACGCTGCGTATACCTTGTTTGGGGTCGTAATATAAATATATGTTGGTTAGGTAAGCCTATTTTTTTCTATATAAACGTTATCAAAGTTTATTTAACAAAAAAATTCACGGATTTTGGAGCAACACTTCTTAATTTTTTTGTTTTTGGCGAAATTTTATTATTAATTCAATTTTTTTAATAAAATTAATCAAACCTTCTTGAAGAACAAATTACAAGCTTCAGAAAGTACTATTGAAAAATCTTGATATCACATTTTGAACTAGAGTTTTTTGTTTTTGAAGCGTGACGTAAAAATTAAACTTTGTATTTTTTTTAAATTATTCAATATTTTGACCACTGTATTTTTTTAAATAAAATTTTAAGATTTTTTCCTTTGCAAACCTTCTCAAGTGTATTTTGGGAATAAACTCTACAAATTTCAGATGTTTATCTTTAAAATTTAAAGAATGGTAGATCTTTAATTGATTTTATAAAAAATTCTACTTTGACGTACTATATATGTACTATTCCTATTCAAAAAAAATTCAAATTTGAAAACATGACACTTCGTTAGCTACTTTTTTCTTCTTCCATTTAAATTTTTGTTAATATATAAATCAAATATATTTAAAATCCTTGCTTTAGGGTGTTTCCAATACTCCGATGAAAATATAAACACAAATGTGTGATAATTATTTGTACAAACAGCCGATAACTCTTGTAGGTACGTATTTAATCACGAGTCTCTGCGTGATATATTGAATAGGAACGATTTCAGTCGACGAATTTGTATCTATTATAAATAATAAGATCAATTTAGGACTTAGACAGTTTACCCTCTCAAACAGCGGAAATAGTGACGTCAGGAAACAATTGAATCCGCTTAGTCGTCTTCTCTGATTAACCACTTAATATTTAATCACGACCACTGTCTGTCTGTCTTCACACGATAACAACACTTCAAGATATACTTTTTTGCACTGAGAACTTGCTGTAATCCACTGCGGATGAGAACATTTTAGAAAATTGTCTATAACAGGCCATGTGATACGACAATTTAAAATAATCGTCGTCACTTGACTATGACTGTCTCTGTACTTTGAAAATGATGACAAGTTGATCCCCGTATCAACGATATTCCTATACTTAAAGTATTTGTGTTATATAAACAACAACTTCAAACTATCAATAATTCGGAAATTACAGTTAGCGCACCTCGGATATTACAGACGCAGCAAGCGGGTGTCTCTGTGATTGTTGCTGTTCCGTTGAGTGGTCAGGAAAATACTGAAGACGATCCCAATGATAAGAGTTTGAGACTGTTAATATTTTCCCTTCTCCTTAACAGTTCAAACATAGAGACTAGCGCTCTCAGTAATTGCGATAATAATTTATTTTCATAGTATAATTCAAATGCAAATTGATATAATTAAACAAATTTCGCAATGCTCGTTCAGTATTATGTGAATACGATGTACCCAATAATCATTTATTCGGGATTTGTCAGAATAAGAACAGAAAACTTTAGGTGATTTGAAAACAACATGTGTCATTTGAGAACAGAAAGTTCCCATCAAATACTTCCTGGATGAGATACGTTAAAACTGCGTTTTTTTTATTTTCAAACGTTTATTTGAAAACCTTCAATTGTACACAGGATACCGGTTCGATAGACAGCTATCCACAAATCTGTTTTCCAAATTATTTTTTATGACAGCTGCTATAATATAATAGACTTATCAATGCTGAACAAACAGGTCCAGGCTCTTTACATAGCTAAATATTCAAAATTTGGAAATATTTGCGAAAAACATTATGTTTGAGCTACAAGGTATAGAAAGTAGTTTTTCTTGAAAACACCTGAACGAAACAAAAAGAATATCCTGGCTAAGGTCCCTTAAAATTACTCAATGAATTTTACGTTACAGTATACAACTTTTAAAACAATTTCTGATTGAATTATATAGAAAACAAATATTTTTCTGTTATGGAAGTCGTAATTCTCAAAATAAGAGAAAATATGGGTAGCTTCTCCTTCATATTGCAACAGGTTTGAAACAGCAGACATTAAAAAACTCTAGAGCAAATAGCCAAAAGGAGCTAAATGTTGTTCAATCCATAATTGACACCATGCTGCTGAAGTCCTGGCAGTTAAATCCTCAGCAGATTCAATAGATGCTGAATACAGAGATTTCAGTTAAAAAAGGTCAACTGGAGTCAAATCGACGTACCCGTAGGCCGATGAATGGTTCAGCGTCTGCCAATTCACCAATCAGGGTATGTTTCACCAAGAATTTCTTAATACCTCCCTCAATATTAACAGAAAATTTCTTGTTGGAAGTTTTTCCAAAACCTCCTTGGGAAATTTTCTACATCCCTTAACTCTTTCAGGCACGAAAATCCCGAAAAAGAAAAACCCTACAAGCACAGAAAAATATTTTATCAGAAAATGAAAAAAAACTGATACAAACGAAACGAGTTGACGAAAAATATTGAAATACGTGAACATTTCAATTTATTTTGCCCTATAGTTGATTCTACTGGTGCTGGCTTGTATAACTATGTGACAGATTTATTAGTAGAATTAAATTTAAGTATATATGATTTGCGAGGACAAGGATATGATAATGGAACAAACATGCGTGGAATACAAATTGGATTAAAAACACGAATCTCAAATATAAGCCCGCAAGCATTTTTTGTTCCTTGTTCGACGCACTCATTAAATTTAGTTATTAACGATGCTGCTAAAATTTCTTTCGAGGTGTCCGGATTCTTTGACATTGTTCAAGAGATATATGCGTTTTTTCCCGCGTCAACCAAAAGATGGTCAATTTTGAAAACGTACCTTAGAGATTTAACTTTAAAACCACTATCTGGTACACGCTGGTCCATTAGAATAGACGCTATAAAACCTTTGAGTATCAATTGGTGAGGTTTATGATGCTCTTTTAAAAGTAATGGATGCATCCGGATTTTAGTACATTACACCTAGCTCGATCGCCCAACAAAAATCCAAAACTACAATTTTTTATGCTCTGTAGTAATCTGGTACAATATTTTATTTAAAATCAATTCTCTAAGTAAATTAATGCAGAATCAAAGTATAATTCTAAAAGCTTGTTAAGACTGTCTAAACAAAATAAAAACGTTTTTTTTTAGACTTAAGATAAGGGATTTAGCGAACTGCTTGTAGACACCAGGGAGCGGGCCGAAGAAATAGAAATTGAACCAAATTTTTTTATCTTCACAAACAGTTCGTCAAAGAAAAAAAAACACAGTTTGATTATGAATGTACTGACGAATCAATAACGACCCGAAAATGAATTACAAAGTAAAAGTATTCTTCTCTATACTACATATCGACCTTATCATCTCTTAATGAAAGATTCAAGGGATTGGAGCAACTTAATAACATTTTTGGATTTATTTATCAAATGTTCGGCTTGAATGAAGAAGAATTAAGAAACTCGTGTGAAAATTTATCATTTCATTTGAAAGATGAAGCACGTGAAGAATCAGATGTTGATGTAAATGACTTATTTGATAAAATTATTTGTTTAAAAAATGAGTTAGATCCTCAGTTAATTCTTCAACACATTTTAGAGAACAATTTAATTTCAACATTTCCAAATACTGCAGTGGCAATACGAATTTTTTTAACGCTACCTGTATCTGTAGCATCAAAATTAAAATCAATAAAAACTTTTTAACGATCAACTGTGGCACAAAGAGAGACTCAGTAATTTGGCAATTATGTCCATAGAAAGTGTATTCCTTTAGACGAGTTAATTAAAGATTTCGCCGAAGAAAAAGGCAAGAAAAGAGTGCTTCCAATAAGTTATTTTGTTCTTTTTTTCTGTTATGTAACATTTTTATTTTTTTGTCAGTTTTGTTATTGCTTTGCTTTTTTTACATTCTTCGTTAATCTTTATGTCTAAGACTTGTCAAGATCTTCTAAATGTTATGAGGATGAGTAGTCAGGTATCATGCATTAAAATCAGTCCTTTTTTTTATTTGCTTTCGGAAATACTCATTTCCTTTATTTGCAAACATCAAATGATAATGATGATTTAAAATTATACGGTATATAAATTAACACATATTTCATTTCAAAATTAGATAATAAACGATTATTCCCATTTTGTGTGTACCGCCTTATCTGATATATCAGTATCAAAATTAAATATAGGTATTAGCACGTATTTTAATTTTATTTATGTGTACCCACCCATGTATACATTTTTACTAAAAAAGGGGTAAGGGGTGTAAAATTATATTTTGCCCACAGGCGACCGCATGGCTTGGCGCGCCCCTGTTGCCACCCTTAAGTTGTATACACATTGGCTAGTTTACTTGTCGGCTAGTACTTAAACAAAATGGCTTCAAGAACGGTAGTTCCTGCTGTTGAAGTTATCGTTATTGGTATTTTAAAAGATTCAAAAAAGAAACAACACAAGGAGCACGTATGGAAAAGAGAATGGATTACCCACAGAAATTCTCTATTAGGAGCTTCTGTTACACTTCTCAAAGAGTCAGCAGTGGAAGATTCTGAATCATATGAAGTTTGTATGTGATACAGTTCTGATTGTTTTTAATTTGGTCTTCAGCATGGTCAAATCTGTGTTTTCAAAACCCTTTTTATTTCTTGCAATTCTTGTAGTAGACGGCCAAAAGAAGTATTTATCTTTAATTGAATCTTATGATCAGTTTGTCTTAGATCCCACAATCATTGTTTATAGAGAACTATTTCTCTATAAACAATGCCACAATACTTCATACCAAGCGTTTGGGTTTAGAAGCAGAGAGTTATTATACACGTCTGGACGGGAAAGTAGCCGCCTCCTCAACTTCGCTTGCTACTTGCCGGCAAGTAGAAAATCGCACTCTCTTCTCATTTACAACTGTCAAATTTACTGGCGGCAAGTACTTCCCGCCAGTAAACTTTCCAAATGTAAACGATCCTTTAATACATATAATGAATCATTTCATTTTTATCTACTTCGTTTTTTGCCCAATACCTGTACTTATTATTATATCATTTATAATCCATTAGGTTATTTTTTTGAAAGGGAAGATTGTTTATTTTTTTATTATTATCCACTAGCACAAACTACGTTACATAACTAACTTTGCTTTGCTCTGCCCTGCAGTGGGCGATAAAGAACTGATGATGAAGTAGCTTTGCACTTTTTAATACTTATATTTTTCACTCGAAAAAACCTAAAGAGTTCAGATAGGGTCCCAATTATGTTTTTTTTTGCACCGCGGTCTTGGCTACGCCACTGCTCTGCAGTCTGCCATAAAAATTCCAGTGGCATAGATGGGGTGCCATGCCGACTAATATACAGTGTTTATTAAACATACGGCTATTCTAAGAATATTTTTGTCCTTTGATAATTTTTGAAAAGCCGCTTTGTTTCGAAGATACAGGGCAGAAACATTTTCAATAAAATCAATTTTGATATTTTTCAAATTATTAATGTAGCCGAAATCGGATAATTGCTAGGTGTTACTTAATAAGGAACAACTCTGGTGTTTTTTAAAGAGTTCGGCAGTCAATGAGGAGAAGATTGGATTCTTGCATCCTAGCTGGAGGTAGTAATTTTGAACAGTTCTTGTAGATTAAGAAACTATACATGTAATTTTTTGTAATTATATATTCTCGCCCTGTATCTTCGAAATAAAGCGGCTTTTCAAATCATCGAACGACAAAATATTCTTAGAATATTCCGGGAATAACCCTTGAATTTTTTCATGTTTAACACCCTGTATACATATAAAATAACATGTCCTGACTGACAGACTGATTCACCATCTCAAGCCAGAAACCGCTGACTAGAATATGATATTTGGTCAGTAGTTTCATTTTATGATGTAAAGACCCACTAAGAAAGTTTTTATGTATAAAACTGTCCATTTAACAAAACGCAAAATACTATTTTATTTTTTTCGCATGAGAATCATTTTTTTGTCTGAATTTTACACCCCATGCAGCTGGAAAAAACACCCCAATTATGAAATGGATTTATCTCAAAAGTACGGGGAAATTGAAGAATGAAATTTTGCATAGCAGGGTTATATTCAGGTGGGTACGTCATAAAGGATTTTCTAAAATTCGAATCCCAAATGCTACAACCCTCCTTGAATATTTGAATAATTTTATCTTTAGATCTGTTAATAAAAATCAGTTAAACCATGGGAATTTTAATGTCTGAATTTTGCACTTCAGACCCAGGCAGTAATATAACCCATATTATAAAACAGGTTATATCTCATATACATACATACAGATTATCAATAATAAAGTGAAATTTTGTACGAGGTCAGAGATACACCGAGGAAGGATTTTCCAAAATTCTAATTCGAAGTGCTTGATACTACCACCTGAATACTTGAATGTTTATCTATGGAACTGTTAATTAAAAAAATAACAAAACATCTGCTATAAGGAATAACAAAATTCGAGAGAGACATTTTCTTCATATTCTGACTGCACCAATATGGATCTGTTTAATTATCTTACGAGAAATAAATAGCGTGGCCATATTTATCAAAATTGTATTTCAAATTTCTTCTGACGTATATATATATATATATATATATATATATATATATATATATATATATATAGAAGAAGAAATATTTATTAAGTAGGTTTCCCTAATATACAAAAAACTCTAATATATATATATATATATATATATAAATAACAATAAACAAAAATAAAAATAATGTATCATAATGTATGGATTCATCCTATATGAATGATCTGTTAAATAGGTTATTAATCTGTAGTAAAAAAGAATAGTATAACAATTTAATTATTAACCTATAAGATTGAACAGTAAACTGGATAAGAGTAACATTGCAAATAAAAATAGTCCTAATTTAGTTCCCTTATATGTATCAACAATTTGTGTCTGAAGTTTTACAAGATCCACTAGATTTAACATTTATGTGGTAAGTTATTGTACTCTACCATACCTTTATAAAACAATGAATTTCTGTATTTGATAATTTTACCTTGTCACATTAATGTTGTTCAAATTACGGGTGAAATGATTGTGAATCTCGTGTTTGAAATCAACATAATCACGAAAGTAAGAAGGTGCTTCATTATGTACTATTTTATAAATAAATATCATTGTTAGGAAGTGAAGTCGTTTAGAGACTGGTAGCAATGCAATGTATTCAACATTATTGAAAACGGGGGTATAGCGATTGCAGCTCAAAATAATCCCCCATGCTTCTATTCTGTAGTTGTTGAAGCTGTGTCATTTTATTTAGATTGAATTGATGTAGTAAAGTTCACATATATACATATATATATATATATATATATATATATATATATATATACATATATATATATATATATATATATATTGTGACGTGGTTTGTTTTAATAACCCTTAAACTCCTAGAAAATCACGTTACTTATGACGCCAAATTTTAGGCAGGAAATACTTTCCTTTCTCTATTTCAAATCTCGGCGCCAGATTTTATAGTGGTTTTCTCCACGCACTAGGGTAGCTACAGATGGAGATACGGAACGTCCAGGGGTCTGGTATATTGACACTTTCTGAATCTTTACAAAATACTGTAGGCTTTGATTACAAATTTTGGATACTGAACGCCGATTGCTTTTATGTCTCCCCAAAGAGACAGACAGACAGAAATGTCTTTGTTTGTTTTTTCTTTACCAATTTCTTTTTCTGCAACTTGACTAAATACGTCTGTTGCGTAATTTAATACTTTATAGGAAATAAAAGGGGTTTTTTTAATGTAAACACAGTGTGTAAGGTATTAAATTAACTGGTATATTCAACAAGATCTGACAACAATTTTCGTAATACAATACTTTTTTTAAAAAAAAACGGTCTCACTTTTAAAAGGGGGAATACATATTCCAAAATATATATATATAAAAATTTACACAAATATATATATATATATATATATATATATAACCATTTATCAAATAGTATCAAAATATATTTACCTTCACGGTAAATATAACTGGAAATGAACAGTAATTTTCCGCAATTTAGGAATAAATGTACCACTTTTTTAGAGCTAAAAAAAAAATGTTTCTTCCTGAACACGGTTATCTGACTGACTAAAAGAGATTTTAAAAACAAGCGGCTTATAACATCCGTTTTCCCCTTTTAACCCTAATACTAAAATTGAAACCACGGTCACGTATATTACCTAACTTCACGTTGATAATATTCCGGGTGTGATATTGACTCTTTTCCCTAAAATCCCTTTTCTTCACGACGTTCGTTATCAAGAATTATTTTTTTTTCCTTTTTTTTCCTATTGTTTATTGGGTTTTTGAGTTTTGACAATATTAACAAAAGGGGGGGATACAGACACAAAGCCTCACAGATTTTCGGTTATAAAATCCCTTTTTTTCCCCCAAGAATCAAAATAGTTTATTTACCCAAATCACCTTTCGTCAATATGAATTATTCCTCCAATATAACTATAAATTTGAAATTCGTGAATTTTTTTTGTCGGAGTATTTTCAGGGACATATAAACTTTTCAACGCCTTTATGGGGCCCCCCATTTTTCCGATTTGGTTAGTGCCTGAAGGGGGGAAAACGGGGAAAATTTTTGTTTGTAATTGGTTTATAGTCAATTGCTTAAATTCGGGGTTTTCCCCAACTTAAGACAAAAAAAATTTAAAAAATTACTGATTTAAGTGATGTAAAGATTCGCGTCAGTTGTTTGCATTCGGCTTTTTCCCCCGAACTCAAATAACTGAAAAAAATAACTCAAAATTTTAATAACGGGAAATAAAAAAACTATTTATGTAAGTTTTCCCCCAAAAGAAAAAAAAACACCTCCAGAGCTTATGTGAAAATTTTTTTTCCCGGGGGCCCAAAATAAAACTACTTTATACTGTCAATTTGGAAAAAACATATATGTTTCCCCCCTCAAAATAACCAACAATTGACTAAAATCCCCAAACTCCCCCAAATTAAAACTCAATCGGTTTCACAAAAATTGATTGAACCACTCCAAATAAACTAAATCAAATTTAACTTGTAGTCTTTTGACCAACTTTTTTGGGGGAAACTCGAATAAAAAAAATTATAATAATGCAGAAAATATATTTAACTTCTCAAAAACGAAAACCAAATAAAGAATACTTTGGCAGAAATAAACTGTAAATGCCAGACAGAAAATTTTTTAAAGAAATAATAATAATAATATATATAATGATTTTTAAAGCCCGGAAAAAAATTGAATCAAATCAAAAATTCAAAGAAATAAAAACTTCAAGTGCTTCAGCACACGGAGAAACCCCCTCAAATACAACTTATTTACTATTTCCACTTCGGATACCCCCAACTCTACTAACCAATCTACTTTTCACACTTTTCACTTTACTTATAAAGATTCGTATCAACACTGGATTCAAGTAACAAGGAACAAGTGTTGATGCATTTTTTCGTATCTTTTAAGACCGAAAATATGACCAAACAGAAAAAACCCGTAAGAAAGGCGGGTTTTTTTTCTGATGAACTGAAACCCGGCCGAAAATCTGAGGGATTTTTGTTCCCGATACAAAAATGATTTGGTTTTCCCCCCCCGATCTTCATTTCTTTCTCGCTTTTTTAAAAATAACACCGGGCTTTTCACCCTTTTTATCAAATCTGAAAAAACCGTTTGTTTTATGCATGATGTTGATGAAATCCCCTAGCTTTGGGGGTTTTACCTTAATTTTTTTAAGGGGGAAGAAATTTTTGCCAGACCGCCCTAGAAACCCCAAATAGGCAGGGCTACCAAAGTTGGTTAAATATACTTTTCCGCGCTTAGTAACGGGTTAAAAAATGCTTCGGACCCTCTTGCGATCCGCTAACGTTGATAGTCCATCAAAAATAAAAAAAAATTTTCCTTGAAATTTTAGAAAGGTCATTAATAAGCCAGAAAAAAAGAAAAAAAATTTTTCCCCCCAAAACTTCGCTGTTTCCGGGGTTTACAAAATTTGGTAATTTTCCAAAAGAGAAATGTTTTTTTTTTTAATTTTTTTTAATTTTTAACCCTGTAATTCGTTATAAAATGGCATTATACACTGTCATTCACGGGTGTGCAAAGGGTAATTACACCCTTTTTTATATATATATATATATATATATATATATATATATATATGTATATATATATAAACAGTGGGGAATAACGGGGATCTTCAGTCACATAATGTTGAATTATGAAAATTCTTTAATATGTTATATCTTTTTTTAAATTATTATATATATATATATATATATATATATATAAATAAAAGGTCAAAAAACCCTGAAAATATGAACGAGACGCAGTTTGTGGTAACCTTTTGTCCGATATCGGGTCTAAAAGTTTTCCCTTATTTCACGGGGATCAGAATTGAACAGGTCATTTCCCACGTTTTAGATCGGGACACAATATACCATTTCCATAACCAACATAGCGATAAGTTCTTGGTTCGAACTGTGGGGGCGTTTTCCGTATATACACGCAAAATTATATCTTCCTTGTAGACCCACAAACTTTGTATCGTTTGTACCCCCTTTTTTAAATCGCAATCCGCCTTATAATGTAATATATATGAATTGCGGGATCCGTGATCTGTCCCAGCGCAAGGAGTAGTTCAAAATTTCAATAAAAAAAATATTTATCGTTTTTTTTCAGATTGGGGAATTTGGTTTGAAATAGTTACAATATTTGAAGTTTATTTACCAATTTTTTTTCTAAGGGGTTTGTGCGATCACCATCTAAATAAAGGGATTTGGAAATCAAAAAAAAATATTGGTTTAAAGCCTTATTCTTCAGTTTTACGTGATTTAATTATTGGACAAACGATAAAAAAAATTTTTTAATGATGTAGACCTTTAAGGAGACGGTCTACCAAAATATTAGGCAAATAAAATTTTCCCAACTGAGGAGCGATATAATGTTTTCCCAACCATCGTAAAGGGTTGGATATCGAAACCAACAATTTTTTGGAGGCACAGGCACTTTCTATTGACTTTCTTGGAATGCAATTTTGCGGTTTTTTTGAATTTGGGAAATTTTTAATAGAAGTTTTCATGTTTTATCAAATTAATTTACATTCTTTGGGAAAAAAAAAGGGGAAGGAAAAAACAGTTCACCTATACAAAATAGGTTGAACCACCTGAAATCATCAATTAAACTCAAGCCCAGATGAGTGTGTTGGGGGAAAAAAAGTTTTTTTGCATTTTACACAGGGAATCCCTCTACGCCCTCAATTGGGGAAAAAGAATACATATACATGAATTTCCCGGTTCAATAATTTTTTTTTTCAATCTTAAAACCCGCAACTTTTGCTATTGAAGAAAACTCGACAATATGCATCTTTGTTGGTAATTCATAGATCTGGTTGAATTTTCAGTGGTTCAAAATTTTTTTTTGTTCTCTACAAAATCGGGTTTTTGAATGTTTGATTAAGATTACCCCCTTTTTTTATTTGGATAATAAAAAAATATTAATATCGGAGAGTGTTTTAAAGAGATCGATTGTAGTAAAGTAGTATATATTTCGCCCAATTGAATTAAAATATGCAGAAATATATGAGGGAAAAAAAAAAATACCCTGGGAAAAACCAAAGATAAAAAAAATTGAGCTTCTCAGAAAGTAGGCAATTTTTTTTTTTTGTGCATTTTTTCCCGGACATATCTTTAGATAGGGGAAACGATTCAGAACCAAAAAAACTGAATTATTGGGGTTGAGAGTACTCAATTTTTTTTTAGGTTTTCCCAATCACATGAAACCATTAATTTACTTGGCATAAAAAAAAAAAAAAATCTATATTTTCCAATTATTATTTCCAGGGGAAAAACTGTCTAAAATCAATCAACGGAAAAATTTTATGTGACAGAAAAGTTCGTAGAGTGATATTTTTTCTTCATCGGAAATTTTTCAAAAATTTTTTGAGATTGATATTAATGAAATATTGAACAAAAATTTTTAACCCCATTTTTTTCCCATCTTATTTTAAACCCATATTTAAACCTAAAAATTTTCCCAAAATTTAAAATCAATTTAATGAATATAGAGATATTGAATTTGTTGTTCCTTTTTCCTTCCCGGCTAAGGAGGGATCGACTATAAAAAAAAGCCTGAACAAACAATTGGATGAGAAAATTGGTCATTTTTTTTTACTCCATATTTGACCCTGAATGGAAGTAACGTTATTTTCCCCAGATGTTTTTGATCGGTGCTATTTCATAAATTTATTCATTAAAATAATGTATATTATCCCGAATAGACTCGGCCCTTTGAAACAGAAATTAGGTACGTTTCTTTGTGGGGGAAAAAAAACAAAAAGGAGTTAAATTTTCCATTTTTGGGGAAATTACTGATTTTTTTATTCTAAAATTTAGAAAATTTTTTTCGTCTATTGATTTTTTATTGAAAAATTTTTGGAAATAAATATTTTTTTTGGGGAGAAAAATTTAAAATGATCGAAAACCAGTTTCAGTTCAATTTTTTTTCCTCGGAATAAAAGTTTGACTGAAATTTTAAAACCCTTTTATTAAAAAAATCAATATATCGCCTGTTGTTTAAAAAAAAAAAAAAAACTCCTTCATTAAACTTTCAAAATTTTGGGCTCTATTGGGGGGACCCTTTTTTAATATTTTTTCTTACTTGAACTCCCGGGAAGGATTCATTTTTGGAATTATAAAAAAAAACAATTACCAGATAATTTTCGAAAAAAAAATCTTATATAAAATGGGGCATTTTGGGGGAAAATGATTTTTTTATCATAAAATTTCTTCAAGAATAATGTTTGATGCGATATTAGATCCCAATGGAAATGGGAAATTTTTTGGTGGTGGCATTTTCTTTTTGGGAAATTTAAATTGTGTACATATTGTTTTTTCCTAAATTGTACAAAAATTAAAAAAAACTTATTTATAGTTATGTTTTTTGAACCCGTAAAATGGGGGGAGTTAAAGGAAAAAAAAAAACACAATTATTGAATTTAACATTATAAAAAAATTCAAAAATGAAATAAAATATTGATTTGTTTAAAATTTATAACAGGATGTTCATAAAATAAAAATTTTGGGAATCATCTGGTGAAGGATGAATTAAGTCATTATTTTCCACGTTCAAGATAACCCTTGAAAAGGAATTCATGTTAAAAAGGAAAATATTCTCAATTGAATATTCAATAAAAAGTTTTTTTTCTTAAAAAAAAAAATCCACGAAAAAAATTGCTTATGTTTTGTGAATGACTAACGAAAACAACCTCCCAAAAAAAGCCACACGGGACATTGAACTACATCGTAGATATTCAAAAATCCTAATTTAAAAGGCAGAAAAGGTTTTGGGGAAGGGGAAAATGAATAGAAAAATCTACGAATAAAAAAGATCTACCTTTCTTTTGGTTAAATTTTATATTGAATCCTTTATGGGGAAGAAAACCGTTTAAATTCGTTTTTTTCTATTCTTTTCCATTTCCCAAGGGATTTATCTCACTATATCTAGGGGGGTTCCCACCCCTAGAAGGAATTTTTTATTTAGAAACCTATCGAGGTGGGAGTTTTTGGGGGAGTTTTTCGGGTCACTAGGACCGCCAGTTAAAGTTTATCTTTTCCGGCGTACCTAAGGGGGTTAAAGATCGATGATGGTTTGTTTACGTTGGGTCTCACTTCACCCAAAGAGTTTTTTGGGCCCCTTTTTGGCTGGTTGACTACTCCACTGATGGGGGGCCAAAAAGGCCTAAACCGGTATGGGGGATTGTTGTAAACCCGACTTAAATTAAACATAATCGAGCTTATCAAAAAAACTTTTTCATTCAATTCCATTGATTTTTTTTGGGGAAATATGCAGGGTTTTTTGGGGGGGAATATCATTCAACGTTCCCCGGGGGTTTTTGCCAGGAAAGTAGTTTTTTTTTACCCGAGATCTCCCTTTTCTTGGTTCAAATTTTATATTGAACCCTTTTTTTTAAAAAAAAACCTTTTTAAATTCGTTTTTTTTATTCAAAAGAACAAATCTGAAATTGAAAAGGTTTATTTTTGAGATGATTTTTTTGAAATACAATTTTTTTTTCATCGATTATTTGATTTTTTTTTTCCCCAGTCTTGATTGGGGAACTCATAGAGATGAAGGAGGCAAAAGAAGAATTTTTTTCCAAAAAGTACTCACCAAAAAAACATTTTTAACATTGACGCAAAGAGGCACCCTTTATTCACTAGATCTTCAATACATTTTTTTCAAAAAATTATTTAACGTTTCCCAAAGAGAACCCCGGGGAAAACTGGAAGAAATAAAAAACTTTTTTAGAAAAAATCCCCTTTTTTAAAAGATGGGAAGGGGGGGAAAAATTTTTTCGGAGAGGCACTTTAAAAAACAGTGTTTTCGACATAAAAAACCCCCAGGGGGGATGAAAAAATTGATTTGTTTGAAAATATAAAAAAGGATTTTTCAAAAAAAATTAGATTTAAAAACTTTTTTGGGGGAAAATAAACTTCAGCCCTCCCATCGTTAAAAGGTAGCATTTTTTGGGGGGTTTCTCATTTTAAAAAGGGGAAAAACTCTCAAATGAATATTGAATGGAAATTTTTTTTAAAAAAAAGAAAATTTCCCCAAAAAAATTAAAATTTTTTTTTTGTGAATGTCTAACAAAAAAACCCTTTCCCCCCTTTTTAAAACAACCCGGGCATTAAACTACATCTGATAGATTTTTGGGAAAAATTCCCCAAAAAAAAAAAACGAAATTTAAAATTTGTTTTTTTTTCAGAGGGGTTTTTTAATTTTTTTTTTTCCCCGTTTTTAAATTTAAAACCCTTTTTATATAATGACTAAAGGGAAAAATTTTTTTTTAAAAGGGAAATTATACCGAAATCTTTTTGTGGGGATTAATGAAAAGAGGGGCACCTTTAAATTTTAGGTTTTTAAACATTTTTTTTGGGAAAAAAATTTTTTCACCTTCCACGATCATAGGGAAGGGCCGGAAGAAAGGGGGAAAAATTTTTTTTTTTAAAAACAATCCCAAAACCTTCATGGGGTAAGAAGATTTTTTTTTGGGAAAAAATGAACAGGATGTTTTTTAAAAACCTTGGAATCATCTGCTTTTTGAAAGATAAACTTTAGTCCTATTTTCCCCAAACTTTTTGTAGTGCAAGAGCGGGGTATATTTTTTTCCCAATTATCTGAGCCCATGCCCTCATGTAAAGGGGAAGGATAGGTTTTAGGAGTGTAAATTTTTTGAACATGCAAGGAAAAAAAAAATAATCTGATCAATATTCAAAAATTTGCCTTTTTTCGAGGGGGGGTATCAATGTGCTTGGGGGGTTTTAAACTCTAATTTTTTTTTTAAATTTTTTAAAATCAATTTTTTTGGAAAAATTTTTTTGACCCGATTTTGGGGTTTTTTTCCTGGGCCCCAAATTACGGGTTAATTTTCCCCCAAGCAAAATGCTTGAGGGGAAAAAGAAGTTATTTTTTTTTTGAAATGATGTTTTTAAAAAAAACCAAAAAAAAAAAAAAAAAAAAAAAAAATTAAAAAAAAGTTTTAGGGTTTTTATACCGGGTTTTTTTAAGAACCTTATAGATAATGGGGGCCGAAAACTGTTTTTTCCCCAAAAACACTCACCCGAAATAATTTTAACAATGATTCCCAAAACTGGCATGGATTCCGGTCTTAGGGCTTAATTTTTTTTTTCCCCCTTTTTAAAAATCTATCCCCCTGTAGTTTTTTTGTCCCGCGGAACCCTTTTTCCCTGGAAGTAGTTGTTTTCGTTGATATTCACAAAACTCTTTTTTTATCGTGGACGTTTCAATTCACAGAAAAAAAATTTCCAAGAAACGCTCCGGGGAAAAAAAGTTTCTAACATTTTTTCCCCCTTTTTAAAGTAGAAATTTTTTTACAAAAAAAAATTTTCTTGACAAAAAAAAATTGAAGACCTAGTCAATGCGATGCCAGTTTTTTATCAATGTTACCAAAAAGGTTTCTGGGGGATGCTCCTCCCAATTAAAACTAAAATAAAAAAATTAAACTTTTAGATTTTTTTTTCGAGTTGAGTTCTTTTCAAAATATTTATCAGATTTAGTTCAATGTTTAGCGAGCTTTAGACAGGAAAGGG
Organism: Gonioctena quinquepunctata; assembly: GCA_018342105.1. Classification (NCBI taxonomy): domain Eukaryota; kingdom Metazoa; phylum Arthropoda; class Insecta; order Coleoptera; family Chrysomelidae; genus Gonioctena; species Gonioctena quinquepunctata. Next base: position 14,979 of record JAFIRS010002467.1, on the reverse strand, counting down.
GTTTTTTTTTAGATTTTAAAAAAAATTTTTAATGGGGATTTTTCAATTCACAAAAAAAATACAGTTTTCTTTTTAATTCACAACCTTCAAATCTAAAAAACAGAATTAAATAAATCGGGAATATCTTTACACGTGTAGAAAGGAAAAGGGAATTCTTTCCCCCCAATGGGGTTTTTTTTGAGAAAATTATTTATGGACGCAAAACGGGTGTGGGGGACTTGCACCTGAGTTTGGGACCCCTTTTCCCTTTCCTCTGGGAAACCCCACTAAAACTCCACCCAATAGGTCGTTTGGTCAAAGCCTCCGATGACATTTGGGCCTTCTGTCCCATTGTATCTTGCCTGTTGTTACCTTCTACCTTGATACCTCTCCGTCCTAGTGATTGAGTCTATAGAGGTGTTATTAAAAGCTCCTTCTATATCTAGAAAGGCCGCCATTAGTACCCTTTTATTTTCCAGCGTGTTTTCCACTTTCTCTACCAGTTTGTGAGCAGCCGGTCCTGTAAGCATATAGTTCTCGATGTAGTGGCCTTTCTACTAGTGCACCATCCCTTATATGCCTATCCACCAGCTTCTCCAGGGTATTCAGTCCAAAGGACATGAGACTTATCAGTCTTAGGGACTTCGTCGTTTCCTGTCTAGTTTTCCCAGGTTTTGATGAAGATTACCCTAATGTTCCTCCATGTCCTTCTGGGTAGATCCCGTCCGGTCCCGGTGATTTGAATGCTTCGAATGAGCTTATTGCCCACTGTACTTTGTCATAGGTTACCACCTATTTTGCTAATGTCCAACTTCCCCTGGAACTCCTTTTCAGAGCCATTTTCATTAGCAGGTGTCTGTACTATTTGAGCCCCAGGAAAGCTGGTCAAGGCGTACTTGTAGTCATCCCACCTTCCAGTTTTCTTGGCGCTGTTGAATTTTTTCCTTGTTTGCCTCCTTAATCTTGCAAGTTCAGCATTCCACATTCCTGGTGGAGTTCCTTGTCCTCTATTTTATGTTCTTGTATTTCTGGGATGTTGGTGAAATATTACCATGAGTGCACTAGTTCCTTGTGTTGTTGGTCGAAATTAGGATCGTCGTGTTGTTGGAATACATTTTCAAAATGATTGCAAGTAGTCCCTGGCTGCATCATCAGAGTATGTTATTCCATTTTTTCGAGATATTGAATGTTACTTTTTTGTTTGTATCTTGAAAGTTTTTTGATTTGGTGCCATCTTTGTATTGATGGATCATTTTTTGGATGTTTGTGTTATATTCATTTATAAGGGTCTTGGATCACTTTGTATCCTCTGTACATTTTTCTTTTATTTTTTATTAGTCTTGAAATAAATGTTGGTAGTTTGTGTAAGTAGTACTTCATTTTGGTTTTAGGCGAGTGTTTGTGGACTGATTCTGTAATTTTGTAATTGAATTCACTTATGTAGTTTTAATTTGTGTTTGTTCTATTTTGGATGAAGTTTCTTTGTGTATCACTTTTTTTGTAGTTATTTCTGTAATAGTCTTCTATTGTGGTTGATTGGTTCAATTCTAGTTGAATTGCCAGAAGGTCTGAGCCCAAGTCCACGGGTGCTTCTATTTTCTGTATGTTATTTTCCATGTTACAATATATTATTACATGTGTTGTTTTCCATGAGGAAGGTTGGTGGTATTTCTGCTTTTTGAAGGGGCATTTGTGATGAAATCTCTTATTTGCTTATTACGAGTTCTATTAACATTGAAGTCTCCAATATTCAAGACATACTTATATAGGGCAGCTTTGTTGAAAATTGTATCTTGTAATGTAATGTTTGCAGAGATGCAGAGATGATTGTGTCATTGAGTTGTCCACTCCATCTCTAGGTCCTGTTTGTACTTATCGGTCTTTGTAATCCAGGAAAGTTGTGCTTAGGTCTGCCATTGTCTAATGTATCTTTAGACAATGGGTCTGCCTTGTATGCTTCCCATTCTGTTTTCCTTGGGTTCCGATAAGTTTATGTCGTGGTGTTGCTCTTTATTTTGAGGTTTATGTGTCTGTGGTCTGAGCAACTCTCCTCTTCAGACACATGCCATTCTGTAACAAAATTACTCACTTTGGTGTGAGGCTATTGTTACGTCGAGTATCTCTCTTCTGTTTTTTGTAACAAAGGTTGGTTTGTTACCTAAGTTCAGTATGTCTAGTTTCTTTGCTATCACGAACTGTAGCAGCGACGCCCCTTTCTTTGGTGTCGCTTTGTGTCCAGACGATGTGGTGCGATTTGCATCGCAGCGACATTGACCTGAGGTACCTTATCACCTCCTCCACAGGCCCAATAAGTTACTGGGTACACTAAATTATTTATTCATAAAAGAAAAGAATGTTCAATTACTTAGTAAAGTATTCTAAATTTTGTGTATAAAAAAATATTTAATTGAACACTATTGACGTTTTGGGAACTGTATCTGTTTCGTTCTTAAAACTTGTAAAAATCCATCAAAATGTTCACTCACAGGATTTCTTGCAGTGTTTATCGACGTTTTTTGACTAATGCTAGAGGAGAGGAGTTCTGACATTTTCTTACAATACATAACAGAAGAATTTGTTGATATACAGTTTTTTCCATATAGTATGCAGATTCTTCAAGTTTTATTTTGAGCTTATTTAGCTAAAATTATTATTTAATTCTGTTTTTAGATCGTGCAAGGGTCTCTAAGAATTTGTCAAAAAATGTCAAGAAGTTAGTGTTATATTCGGATAAATTTGCTTCACTCCTGATTTCAATGATTTCCCTTTGGATATAATCAAAACTTGATGCTCTCGAAGTGATGGCCCATCTTCTTCTTTGTACCTTATACTTTTTAATAAAAATTATTTTAATTACATTTTTCTATTATTTTGACCTTCAAATGTTTTCTTCTAATATATATATATATATATATATATATATATATATATATATATAGAACCTACAAAAAATCTTTCGAGAAAAGGTATTTTTATTTTTTTCGATTCAACCTCACAAATCATGACATTTCAAATGAAGTTGTATATATGACGATAAAGAAGGCACTTGGAGACTGCTTTTGTTTTGTTTATTATGTTTAATGGAAATCTTTGTTATTGACTAGGTTTCAAATTTAAAAATTATATTTTCAATCGCTTTTAAAGTACTTTGTCAAGAACTATTTTTCTGATATTGTATTGTATTTATTTCAGTGGTTTTTTTTCCAGAGAACCCACTCTCTTGTAGTAATAATAATTGTTATTTTCATTACCTCGTATCTTTTGAGCGGTTATACTTATAATAATAAAAGTTGGAGGGTGGAAATAAACGGATGTAGGCTTCTCAACTAGTCATTTTGGAAAGTGAAACGGATGTAGCTAGTTGTAACAGGTGATGTAATAGTCATAGATGACATTACAGGGCCACTGTGACCAATAATTTTAAATGGGACGTTATGGCAAGTGATATCTCGCCGAAAGGTATTGAAAATACCAATACAGTAATACTAATTTTGTTTGGGTTTATGCTGATTTTGATGAATAAATTAAATTAATACTAAAATTATAGTTTCGCATTTAATTAAAAACATTCAAGAACTAGTTTTTATATCCAAATGTGTTCCATCTACTTCCTGACAGTAATGCATCCTATTGCTAAACTCTTGTCGTACTCCGCGAATGTGTCAGCTTGAAATTGCCCTACATTCCTCAACAAGTCGCTTCAAAATGTCAATACTGTCAGATGCTGTAGAGTAAACCTTAGATTTCAAGTAATACCACAGAAAAATCTAATGGTGTGTGGTCAGGTGACCGAGCTGGCCATTCTATTTAACCTCGTCGTCCAATCCATCTACCATCATATTCCTTATCTAGGTAATGTCTTACACCCATAATAGTGTGCAGGAGCACCATCTTGTTGGAACATTAATTAAAAGTTGCACAATTCTTCTGGATTATCTTCCAGAATTTCAAGAATTAACAGCTCAATTGTGTTTTGTAACATCTTCAGATAAAATTCTCAGGTTAAGTTAGCATTGAGAAAAAGATGCACAACTATGTGGTTTCCTAAAATACCTTCCCAAACGTTTACTTTTCTGGAAATTGAGTATGTTTTTCATGAAAAATGTGAGGATTTGTGTCAATCCAATATCTCACATTTTGTGTGTTAACATTTCCATTGAGGGAGAAAGTAGTTTCTTCCTAAAACAAATTGTTCTTATGTAGTCTGATTGTTGGTTAATTTGATTGACATATTTTCACAGAATTCTGGTCTTCGGTCAGAGTCATCATCTGAAAGTTGGTGCACCATTTTTATTTGTATGGATGAAATTTGTTTTTAGCCAACATCCTAGGTACTGTCTTTTGACTGACTTCACAGGTAGACGCAACTTGAGGTGTAGAAAAACTAGGGTTTACTAACATTTCTGCAATTATGTAAATTTTTTTGTCATGATTAATTGTTGATTGGCATCTTGAACACCACTTGTTGCTTCAAACTTCTGAAGAAGCTCCCTCAAATAAGTCCTCGATATAGGGTGATCGGGTACCTCTCATTAAAAAAGACGTCCGCTGCATGGAAGTTATTTCTTGCTCACCAATTTTAAGACATATGCTATTTTGTCAGTTATAGTAGGTACCAGTTTGCCTATAAATCACTTAAACGCTCCATTAAACAATAACCAAACAAAATATTCAAGGTATAAATACTTTCGCAAAAACTTAGCAAAGTAAAAACATCTAGAGAATTAAAAAAACTTTTTTGACAACATACAAGGCGTACTTTACAATCTTTATTCATTAAATGCAAAACTAATAATTTTAATACTTATTTAATTTATCCGAGAAAATCAGTGTAAACCCAAACAAAATTAGTATGACTGAATAGGTATTTTCAATACCTTTCAGATGAGATGTCACTTGCCATAAGATCCCATTTAAAATTATTGGTCACAGTGGCCCTGTAATGTCAGCTATGACTATTACATCACCTGTTACAACTAGCTACATCCGTTCCACTTTCCAAATTTCATATTATAAGTATAAAGGTTAAACCCTTATTATACTATGCCTTTTTCGTGCCTATTTGTCTGCCTGACTGCCCGTGGCTGAAATTTTAAACAAATACGCATGCGCGCGTGGCTATTTTGTTGATTGTTTCAGGCGTGAAAATAAATAGGACTGGTTCTATTTTTTCCGCCTGAATCGAGGGGATTTCAAGGACGTTTGTGGAAATGTCAGGTTTTGCCAAAACAGGACTTGACATAACCAACAAATAGATGAAATTAATCACATAGTTTTCGCTTTGTTCAGTGTGACAGAAAGAAGAAAAAATCGTGTGCCAGGTAAACCAAAAGTTGAAACAAATAGTCCAGGTATACTAAATTACTTAATCATTTAAGGTAAATGTCAATTTTCCTTAGGTTTGCAGCTCTGAAATTAGCACCTGAAACAATCATCAAAAAGGCACGTTGTAATAGTGCCAGTTATTTGGGGAAATTCAGTCAACAAATAGCCATGAAAATAAGCACAAAAATAGGCACGAAAAAAGCATAGTGTAATAAGGGTTTTATGATACGAGGGGGGGGGGACTTTTGACTAACACTGTATAGTCAAACTGTAACCGGAAATTGTACTTGGAAAATTAAAAAAAATATTCATAAAACATTCACTAATGACCCAGGAAATTTAAAATGAAAAATGATTCCAAAACATAGCTTCCAGGATTTTTAATCCCCTGAAGAAAAACACTGACAAACTGATAATAACTCTTTATAAACTACAATAGGTATGAGATGAAAACACTTGAACATTACGTCTTTCGTACCTGCTATTTTAGTTTCATTATATGGCGTATAGTCTTCCAATAAATTGACTTCATTGATTTAATGTACCTTTTTCAGAGATAATTATTTCCATTGCTTGCAACAAGACAATTTTGTCTTTGACTGGTACAACAAGCAGTAACAACTTTTGTTTGATCCAACCAAAAGAATAAGGTAGGTACTGACAAATTTCCAACCACCTTATTACTTCTTATTCAAAAAACTAGGTGAAGATGAATATAAAATTTAAAATTTCGTAACTGAAAAAAAAAACACATGTTGCTTCATAATCCTACTCATCTTCATTCTCTAACAAATGATACAATTTCAGTTCTTTTTCCTTCAGATTCTTTACAGTTCGGTTTCTTCTTTCTTTCTTTTCCTTTTGACCCACTATATACTCGGGCATTATGACTTTAGAGCTCTTGAAACTGGACTTTGTAGCTTCAGGATCAGTAAGATCACTCGTTTTTTCCTTAGGGCATGTACGCTTATGAAAAATAATTCTGCTGGTAAGGTCTGTAGATTCATCATCAAATTCCACGTCCCTTTTCCTTTCCTCCAGTTCTTTCAAAAATGATAGAGCAGCTTTCGTGTTACTTTTATCAGAAATGTCGTCTTCATTTACATCCTCTAGGGAATACTTTGTCCATTTGTGTGGGTTTTTCTTAAAGTCAGGTATACTGCGTATGAAGTTCTTTGGAACTGGATTCTGTGGTTTTTTGAAAATACTCTCTTTGCCCCTGAATTGTTTGGTTAGAGACCTTTGGTTTCTTCTGTTTCCATCAACATTATCATCCACTTCCATTTCTCCATTGTGCAAACTCGAATTATTTTTCCTGTTGTTTTCGAGGACCTTCAACTGATCGAAAACGTTCTTTTGACGAAGATTGAAATCAACATTTGCTGATTTGATCTTAAAGTTATTTGTGGGATTTGCCATTTGGGAATCAACAATAATCATTGGATTCTGTCTTCTGTTTGTTGTGGTTGTGGAAACCAGAAATGCCAACTTCACAAAAAGGTTTGTTCGTAGTGATGGGCGATATTTCACGAATCACGAACTGTGATTCAATCACTGATACCAACAAAAATCAAGTTGTTACCGTTACCAACTTGTTAAAAAAGTCGTGAAGTGATCACAGGTATAGTTTCGTACTTCTACCATTGTCTATCTTTAGACAATGCTTCTACCTTCTTATACCTAATATCCATACAATATCATCATCATCTGAGATCTAATGTTCGCTTCTGTCACGTCATTAGGTCGATTTTCGCTTCAAACCATTTGAAATATCATGGATAGCAGGCGACTTCCTGTCTTATTGACATACGTATGGTAATTAGGTCGATTTTAGCGAATCTCCGTTGTAATAACACGCGTGGCATACGACATCGTGCCTTAGCGTCCTTTATTTTTGTTTGGCGAATCACCATATTGTAACGAACCTAGGCCGGACCTGTCGCCTCACATGTTGCCGTCGACAGCGATGAGATCATCCCCGGAGATGTTCGAGAACCATCCAGTGCGCTCTGCCGCGGAAGACAACGGTCAATATTGGAAACAATTGAACACGCCGGTCGCCAACTGAAAGAATTCGAAACATCGAGAATGCTGTATCGGAGATAAATAGGCAACCCTCAAGTCTCAGAGACACAGTCTGAACGAGCCCATACGATCGAGCTATACAGTGAAGTAGTAATATAAATTAAGTTGTAGATTAAGTGTGAAATAAATTAGTAGAACCAAGTTAAGTTTATTCACGTTACAATTGGTGTCGGAAGTGAGATTTTGAAAATAAACAAGTGATCGTGGAGTGGATAGTCAGAAAAATAAATTGATAGACCTTTCTGTACGCCCAAAATAGACAGTGGCCCGGTTTTCGCGAAGTGGACAATTGTGCGTGGAATATAAACTGATACGCTGTTCGCGTGAAACAGAAAATAGACAGTGGCCCGGTTTTCGCGAAGTGGACAATTGTGCGTGGGAATATAAACTGATACACTCTTCGCGTGAAACAGACAATAGACTGGTGGCCCGTGGAAAAGAATTCGCGAAGTGAATTTTTAACAAACTGATAACTTTTCGTGTAAAACAGACTGATACCTCGTCAAAGACAAAATGTGTTCAAGAAAAGTGCGCCTTGCGGATTTGAAGGTAGCGGAATTGAAACAGGAATTGGAGGAAAGGGAACTGGAAACAACAGGTAAAAAGCAAGTACTCCAGGAAAGACTTGCAGAAGGACTTATACAAGAAGGTGAGGACCCCGAAACATTTTATTCGAAGTTCCGGAGGTGATTTAAGTTTGGTAATGAATAAACTGGAAGAAAATTCTAGAAGCCTGGAAGAGAATGCTAGAAATCTGGAAGAGAAGCTTCTAGAAAATTCTAGAAATCTGGAAGAGAAGCTTCTAGAAAGCCTGGAAGATAAGCTCCTGAAAACACAGAAGGCCTAAAAAAGAACTCTGTGGTGTGGCGAATCGTCTAGAAAAAGAATAGGAACCGTCGAGGCGAGATGGACAAGATGAAGGAAATAATCAGCGATGAAATCAAAGACGGAATCGAGGCAGAAATGGACAAAATAAAGGAAACGATCAGTAAGCTGGAAAACGAATTGATAGTGCGCCCTCCACAGAGATGGTTAACAAAAATGCAATGTTGGACTTGAGTTTGAACTTGGATAAAGTTCAAGAGGGTATAAAAGATGTCAAGGTCATTTCAGAAATAGGGAAGCTTTCCATGAAGCCGCCTCAGTTCGACGGAAAAACTCCATGGGCAAATTACCGCCGGCAGTTTAGCAGCGGCCAAAGCAAACGGATGGAATGAGGGGAAAGAGCTGTAGCACTAACACTTGCATTACGTGGAGAAGCGACGAATATTCTACAAACTCTCACCGCCCAAGAACAGGAGGACTATGATCAGCTGATTAAACATCCAGAATTACGATATGGCAGGCCCATTTGGAACACGTATACCACCCCAACTGAAAATCGCTGCCAGAAATCGGGCGAATCCTTACAAGAATTCGAAACTGACATTGCACGCTTGGTTCGTCTCGCATATCCAGCCACACCAGAAAATGTAATGGAGCGATTAGGGTTCAGGCATTCTTGGATGGACTCCGTGACCAGAAACCAGACAAGCGTTGATATTAGCTCGTCCAACACATCTCGTAGACGCACTGGCACGAGCTTTGAATTCGAAGCACAAAACAATGCTGCAAAACCCAAAGTAAAGTTCAAACGATTGAGGAAGACTCACCGGAGCCCGCTAACTTGGAAGCGCCATAAGAAAAGTGATGAAGGAAGGTTGCCTGAGAAAAAGACAGATAAGATGCCGGAATTGTGGAAAATTGACATCTGCGTAGCAAATGTCCAACATTCATCGACTCCGATGCAGGAAAACTAAAAGGTCGACGAGAAGGGGCAATCGTCGGCATGTGTCCGGCAAGCCCCGGTTAACAACGCATATGTCGCTATCCTTCAACGACAGAACAAAGGTGTCTTCGTAGACGGTCTCATCAATAACGAGCCTTGCACCATGCTGCTAGATACAGGTGCGACTAGGACAATTCCCCGGCCTTCCTTTGCCAGAACACCGGAACGGATTGAACGACAACTTGAAGCTACGCACAGCAACAGGGAGCCAGCTACTGTATATGGCGAGCTACCGATTGAAATAATTTTGGGCAGCACTAAAGTGAAACATCAGGCACTTGTAGCGGACATCGAAGACGATGCAATCATCGGAATGGACATCATGAATTCCAGAGGGTTTGAATTGGATTTCAAAGACGGCGTCCTACGTGTCAACGGAGAAGAGCTGGTACTTCATGGGAGAAGTGAAGAGTTGATCCGTGTGCTGTTGGCTGAAGATGTAAGCGTACCTGAGAGGGCTGAAACCATTCTGGAGGCTCGCCTGGACGGGAGTGCGAGCAGTGGAGACGTGGTGATGTTCGAGCCCAAACTTCATGATGAGAAAATTGGACGAGGGATTGCCCTAGGGAAAACCCTGTTACGTGCTGAAAATTTGTGCCGGTAGGGTCATGAATGTCAATTACTTTCCAGTGACCTTAAAGAAAGGAACAATTTTAGGGCACTGCTCGTCAGTTTCATCTGTGATCCGGGGCGTACGAGGTACGATTAGCCAACCCAACAACTTGCCCACAGAACTAGAAAAATTAGTTGCCATCTCTTCCAAAGACATAAAACCAGCTCAACAGCCCAAACTAAGAGATTTAGTTAAGAAGTACCAAGACATCTTCGATACCGGACAAGGAAAAGGGGGTCGAACTAATGTGGTCCAGCACAAGATTGATACTGGGGGTGCCCGACCGATCCGGCAATCAGCAAGAAGACTTCCTCTTGCCAAGAAGGAAGAGGCTGACAAAATAGTCAGCGATATGGGAAAAGAAGGAGTTATCGAACCATCTGACAGTCCCTGGTCCTCTCCAGTCGTACTGGTGAAGAAAAAGGATGGATCGACACGCTTTTGTGTAGACTATCGCCAACTTAATAATGTCACGAAGAAGGACAGTTACCCTCTCCCGAGAATAGATGACACCCTAGACACGTTGGCTGGTTCCACGATTTTCTCGACCCTTGATCTGAAGAGTGGATACTGGCAAGTAGAACTGGCTCAGGAAGATCGAGAAAAGACGCTTTACCATCGGCTCCCGGATTGTGGCAGTTCACCGTTATGCCATTCGGCCTGTAATGCTCCCGCCACATTCGAAAGATTGATGGAAACAGTACTGAAGGGACTCTCATGGAACACGTGTCTAGTGTATCTCGACGACATAATTGTGGTCGGCAGATCGTTTGAGGACCACGTGAAAAACTTGGAGGAAGTATTCCTGCGACTGAGGAACTCCGGATTGAAGCTGAGCCCTAAGAAATGCCATCTGTTCCAAAAAGAAGTACGATACCTCGGCCACGTTGTCTCTGGAGAAGGAGTAGCAGTGGATGACCAGAAGATCAAAGCTGTTAACGTTGTCTCTGGAGAAGGAGTAGCATGTCCCGAGGCATACTATCGCCGATATGTGCTGGGATTCCCAACATCTAAACCACTGACCAAGCTCACGGAAGGCCAAACAAAGTTCCAGTGGTCCGAAGAATGTCAAGACTCATTCAGGAAGCTGAAAGGAGCTTTGATCAACGCACCTATACTGAGCTATCCCCTACCCAAAGGGAAATTCATTTTGGATACGGACGCCAGCAACGTGGGACTTGGAGCTGTCCTATCTCAGATCCAGGAGGGACAGGAGAAGGTCATTGGTTATTTCAGCAAGACGCTTAGCAAACCAGAGCGCAATTACTGTGTCACCAGGCGAGAGCTGTTAGCTGTTGTAAAGGGAGTGGAACACTTTTACAAGTACGTGTACGGAAGAAGATTCCTGTTGAGAACTGACCATGCAGCTCTCAAATGGCTCTTACAGTTCAAAAATCCTGAGGGTCAAGTAGCACGTTGGATCGAGAGATCCAAGAATTCGATTTCGAGATCGAACATCGAGCCGGAACTAGCCATAAGAATGCAGATGCCTTGTCGCGAAGACCATGTCCAGATGATTGCTCACATTGCCGACGAGCAGAAGAGAAAGAAGCAACACTTTGTAGAACCGCGGCAATGGATGACAACTGAATGACAGCAAGATCCAGAAAGACCAAGAGAGAGACCCTGACCTTGGCTTAGTCGTCAGCTGGAAGAAGGGCAATCGAAGACCATCATGGCAGGAAGTCGCAGGTTACTCGCCGCTGCTAAGTCCTATTGGGCACAATGGAACTCTCTTATTCTGGACAATGGGATCCTGAAACGTGTGTGAGGCCGATATTGGTGGGGAAGACAGACGCCAAATAATTGTTCCCAGGAACAGAAGAGAGGAAGTGCTGGGGAAATCCATGATGGAGTCGCCGGAGGACATCTGGGAGTGACGAAGACCCTGCAGAAAGTAAGGCAACGGTTTTACTGGGCCAATTGTCAAGCTGACGTCCAGGACTGGTGCAGGAAGTGCGCTGTCATGCGCTGCTAGCAATGGACCTCGAATACGACCCAAGGCCCCGATGCGTCAGTACAACGTAGGCAGCCCGTTCGAGAGAATCGCCATTGACATCGCCGGCCCGTTTCCCGTATCCGACCACGGAATAAATACATCCTTGTGGCAATGGACTACTTCAGTAAGTGGGCGGAAGCCTATGCCCGCCCAACCAGGGAGGCCATCACCGTCGCCGACGTCTTGGTGAAAGAGTGGATATGTCGATTCGGTATTCCAATGGAGCTGCACTCGGATCAAGGCAGAAATTTCGAATCCAACCTTTTCCAAGAAATATGTCTACTGCTGAACATCCGCAAGACAAGAACCACGGCACTACATCCGCCAGTCCGATGGAATGGTGGAACGGATGAACAGGACGATCAACCGCCCTTGTCCAAGGTTGTCTCTGACCATCAAAGAGACTGGGACCAGTATCTTCATTTGTTCCTGATGGCCTATCGATCCGCAGTTCACGAGTCAACCGGTCAAACTCCTGCTAGTATTATAATGGGCCGAGAACTGCGACGCCTTGTGACCTGAAGTTTGGGATACCGCCAGGACAAGACACTGCGGGAGAGGACTACGTCAGCAAACTTCGGCAGAGAATGGACGACATCCACGAACGAGTCCGGTTGAACACCCAGAATGCCAGCGATAAAATGAAGAAGACCTATGACATCAAGGCCGACGCTGGAGGATTTAAGGTTGATGACCTGGTTTGGCTGTACAACCCCAAACGTCGTCGTGGACTATCACCAAGGTTGCGGAACTCGTGGAAGGCCCGTATAAAATCATGAAAAGGATAAACGACCTTGTGTACCGAATCCATAAGCCACTCGAGGGAAACCAAGGGTCGTCCATTTCAACAGGTTGGCCTTACGCTGGAAACCATGACCAAGTTCGCACCCTCAGCCACCGGAGGATGATATGACGTTCGAGAAGTTTATGTCCTTGTATTCAAACGGGCAGAAAGTTCTACATGGGGTTACTAGGAGGAGTCACGAGACCTTTTCGAGGTGCCTGCTGACTACGCACTAGCGCACTGTGTGGCAGAAGATCTTCGAATGTCCAGGGGCATCGCCGTAGTGTTCTCCAAAAATTTGGTCAACTCCAAACACTGCGGGGGCAGAATCCAGAAGTTGGTGGGGTGCTACAGTTGAAGAAAGGCCAAAGAAACATCACTACCTAGTTACCAAGAGGCATTCCCAAGATAAACCGTCCTATGAAGATGTCTGGAAGAGTCTCACCAAACTAAGAGATACTATGGTGGACCAGAATCTGTGGATCTAGCAATTCCAAAATTGTCCTGTGGTATTGATGGGTTGGACTGGGGAGTCATAAGAAGTATGCTGGAGGCGATATTCAGATCCAGCGGCGTCAAGATTTTGGTTTCGTAACCCTCTTCCACGACGATCAGAAGACCGTGGAGTGTTACTTCCATCGAACTTCACGGTGCAGATATGGGGAGTCATGCAGATATCGTCACACTCAAGGATGAAATTTCGGGACGAAATGTCTTTAAGAAGGGGCAATGTAACGAACCTAGGCCGGACCTGTCGCCTCACATGTTGCGTCGACAGCGATGAGATCATCCCGGAGATGTTCGAGAACCATCCAGTGCGCTCTGCCGCGGAAGACAACGGTCAATATTGGAAACAATTGGAACACGCCGGTCGCCAACTGAAAGAATTCGAAACATCGAGAATGCTGTATCGGAGATAAATAGGCAACCCTCAAGTCTCAGAGACACAGTCTGAACGAGCCCATACGATCGAGCATACAGTGAAGTAGTAATATAAATTGTTGTAGATTAAGTGTGAAATAAATTAGTAGAACCAAGTTAAGTTTATTTACGTTACAATATATTAGACATCATTCTGGTCCTTTGATATTCGGTATGGTGTATGTATTATGATAAGATAGATATTAAGATATTTGATGAAGCAGCAAGTAGCGACCTGTCGAACGCGCAAAATTTAGCAAAAACGTGAATACTTTATATTATCATTTATAAAATGCCGCCGGTTTCGAAAAAACAGAAGACAAGTGAATTGTGGAAGTTCTTTGAGCCCGAGGATGAAAATTATGCTAAATGTAATTTGTGCAAATTGAAATTGTCTTTTGAGACTAGTACGTCGAATTTAAAAAAACATTTGAATACTAAGCATCCAACAGTGATACTATCAAATGAAACGATGCAGAAAAAAAATTACGAAGCACAAGCTGTAAGTTTTAGTAATAATATATATATATATATATATATATATATATATATATATATATATATATCGGAATAAGGGCCTTAGTCAGTCTATATATTTTTTATTCAATTCGACGTTTCGACATTGATTTATAATGATAACAATAAAGCAAAAAAAACAACAAAGTATATACCCTTACCATACGTACAAAAATTATCCAATAAAATCAACAAAGCGGTAGAAAAATACAACATAACTATAGCACATCGATTACAAAATACAAATAACATTTTATACTCGAAATTAAAACCTTAAATTCCAAAAAATAAACAAACCCACACCGTATATAAAATACCATGTAAAGATTGCGAAAGTACATATATAGGCCAATCCAAACAATACCTACAGAAACGAATTCAAGCCCACAAATACTCAAAAACGGACATCACAGCATTGTCTAAACACACAAAGGAAAACCAACATAAATTCGATTTTGACAAAAGAAAAAAATCCAAAAGTTAGAAATTTCCTCGAAATGATTCATATAAAAAAAGATACAAACAGTATTAACAATAGAAAAAAAATAAATATACTTATTAAAAAAAAATAGTAAACCGATCTTTACATCTCTACACGGAAAAGTCTTGCATGAATTATAGCTATAGAGCCCTCGTACTATAACTGAATATGTCGAACACTCCAATGTATTTTATTAAAAAAAAAACGATAACAGATAAAACAAACCCGATACCAGCCAGCAATCTAAGACAATCAACAACGTTCATTCAATCATGAAACATGAAATGAAAGAATAATAGTTGAAATATATTGTAAGTTTTAAATGTCTTTTTTAATTTTAATCGTATTTGATGTTATGTTGCGTATTATGTTTTAACTTTACATGTTTTACATTATTTTAAAGTTCACCGAAGATGACATAAACAATGTCGAAAAAATCTCTTTTTTT